>JAMPIV010016782.1:0-73221 GCA_024509875.1 Oreohelix idahoensis
GGATGACATTAAACGATAACGATAATATTGTTCTATTCAACAGCTTTCCCGTCCAGCCCCAAACGGAATATGTTCTTATTATTGGCTAGGAGGATCGCTCAAAATACCGAGCTTTCAATTGTACTAATATTCACCTTGTCATTATCTCATACCTTTCCCTAAATGTTCTTCTCATCATGTAAATGGGAATATTATACCGTTTGTAGCAAGAAAATCTAGCCACCAGAGAGGGGCCTCAGCCGAGTGTCACAACAAACAACAGCAATAGATCCTGATAGTTGACCGTTACGAGGATACCGAAAATAACCGCCTAATGAACACATACAACCAATTCAAAATGGAGACCCAAAATTTAACTATATCGTCGCCAGTAAAGGAATTTTAGTATGGTAACACAGTTAACTGTTCAGGGGGCTGTATCCTCGAATGGCTCCAATCGTTCACAGACAACAACTTCTCAGCGAATATCCCCAGCTTCTTGAAGATTCAGGCATTCGTGAACTGCAGAAGTCACTATTGGGAAATCTGAACAGTATATTTACCTTGGGGACAACAATAATGTCACGGTAGTGGGAGGTTCCAAAGGAAAAATAATTGTCAAGTGTGTAAACAAAGATACGGAGAGGTACTTGTTTCTAAACTTTTGTGTGCGTCTAGGCCAATAAAGCTAGGCATTTCACTGTTATAGCAGGCCCTAGTATATCCATCTCTTGACACACACATTTCAGATTCCAATCAAGGACACTCGCTAAGAAGTGCTCCCAAACCTAAAGAACAACAGCTGAAACGGCATACAATTGAAAACACTATCCGAAAACCCTGCATCTGTTTATGAATGACGTTGGCAAGGTTGAAGGCCTGTCAAATGAAAGCCTATTAAAACTTCTGCTGATTTCTTGTAGTTTCATATTTCGTTCTTATGGAGTTCCCATATTTGGTTATGCCATATCTTCGGTCCTCGTCCACCACGCAAATTCAGCGGCCCATGTTGTCGGAACTTATAGCTACGTTGGCTCACGTTTTTGCGCGCTACGCTTGTCAACTCCGTGGTCTGTAATGGTCTGATGAATAGACTGATCAGAGAAGAACTCAGTCAACTTCCTGAATAGTGTTTTATAGCTTGTGGGTTCAGTAACAGGAAAATAAAGGTGGCAGACGACCTTTGCCAGAAACTGCCCAATGACGAGGAGGATGAGAATGAAGACGTTTGCCTGGGTGGCCGCAGAGGAGTTTTCCTAATCAGTTCTTCTCCAGAGGAAACACAGGCAAGTGACGACCAGCAGTACGACTTGACACCACAGGCACAAGAAAAAACACACTCTGACTCACGCGGGAAATATCCTCAGCAAGGCATTTAACAAAAAAAAACCCCCCCACTAAACAATATTTCATAAGACAAACCAGAAGTAAAACTGTGTTGTTCTGAAGTTAGACATTGCAATCTGGCAATTTTTTTTTTTATGGTCAGCTGTAGAGTTCGTGTGAGTTGTTCATTTATTTGAGGGCAGATATTTTAATGCGTCTTTCACTTAAAACCACCAGAATCGTCATAGAAACCTAACGACCTATTCTATCGAATGGCAGCAGATCAACAACGAAAATGTTTGTTAATTTCACCGAAACTCGCTTGCCCCCAAAGTAATACGAGGTAGCTTCAAAAAGTTCCCGGAATTAGTCGACTCATGTTTGAAATGAGTGATTATGGCGTGGAGATTATAGTTTTATAAGTTGGTAGTGGACCTTGAGGAAATGACATGGCATGATGTAACCTTCACATGTACTCTCGAAACAGAGTTACAGAAGTTTGTTTGTGTGGTGTGCATGTAGGCATCGTCGGAGTTGAAAATGTCCTTGATTGAACAAAGTACAAATGTCAAATTTTGTGTTTTGCTTGAGAAGTCACCCTCAGAGACAGTACCTTTGCTTAATAAAGCGCATATGGTGATACCGCAGTTGAAAACAGAAGAAATCGCAAAGTTTTTGAGTGGCACAAGCGTTTCCGTGAAGGTTGTGTTAGCGTCGATGATGATCCACACTCCACGTAGCGGGACGACCGCCCTACCTCGATAAACAATGAAAAAGTTATATGTTGGAAGTTTGTTTTTATTCCGCAGGGTAATGTCTACCATGAATTCATTTCCTGAAGGCCGAACGGTTAAACAAGGAAATGTATGTTGATATCCTCCGTCGTCTAAGATATGCAATCAGAAGGAAACGCCCAGGAAAAATGGAGAACAAACAGTTGGGTTCTGCTGCATGACAATGAGCCCAGCCTCAATCGATCCCTAATGATGAAAGCAGTGCCTCGCAACGCACAATGTAACTGCCATGGAACATCCTCCATATTCCTCCCCGACCTGGCTCACGCCTGATTTTTTCTTGTTCCCTCGCCTAAAAATCGGCACGTGAAAGGGCAGAGATTCAAGGATGCTGAGGACATTATCACCAAAGCGTCAAAGCAGCTGAGAGAGGTGTCAAAGAATGGGTTCCAGGAATGTTTCCAACAGCTGTATGGGACGTTGGCAAAAAGTGTGTAGTTGCCGAAGGGAAATATTTTGAAGGAAATGTAGTGTAAATTATTGTATTATTACGTTATTTCTATACAATACACAAATTCCGGGAATTTTTTGAAGATACCTCGTATATGACAAATGGGTTTTGTCCATCACAAAATGTTGATTTTTTTTTTTTTTTTAAATACACGTGTATGCATTTGTTTTTAGATATGTTTCGATATTACTTCACAAGAAAAAACATATTTTGTTGCCGTTCATTATTTAGAACATTTTAAACCGTTTTGGCGCGACGCTATGGCACCGCTCAGCTTAGAGAACACGGTCGGTAGGTTGTATAAGGGCCAATGTTCAAATAGCAGCAGACCTGTTAGTCTGCTGAATGTCTGCAGAATGGGAAGAACTGGCTACCACGACAAGTATGGGAATGTAACAGCCAAGGATCCAGACTTCCAGGACGACCAGAATCCGCCTTGGAGGACAACATTAGAAATTCTCTGAAGGACCGAGGGACTAGAATGGAACCAGGTCAGGGGAAGACAGCCGATATGATACTATGGCCCTTTTCTTCCAATGCTCTACTTCCTTGGACGGTAGAAGATGAGCGGACTAAGTATAGTAAGTAGTCATGCTCAAAGAATAAATAAAAAAAGTAAGATATTAAAAACCTCAACTACATTTACATTTCATTTAGGATTTATTTTTAATAGGGCTTGTCGCTTTCAGTGACTGCATTTTTGCATCCTATAGAGAAATTTAACTAGAATTGTAGAACGAAATATATCTAATACGTCAAGTTACGGTGCATATGTTCTGATTAAAAAAAATAAATACATAAATAAACGTGATATACTTTAAGTTCGAACTTTGAACTTGTATTGTAACATAAATTGGCTTCCTGTTATATTTATGTTAATGGCTGTGTTAGTAAATAAATTAGTATGCGATATATTTAAATTTCTTGACTGTGTTGTGAATCAAACTATATTGTATTATACTGAGGTTCAGTTATTGTTTTATTAGATTAAAAAGTATTGTGTAGTATTTCAGTTTGAATGCTCATGCAATGAAGTAAAATAATGTACTTTACAGGCAATTTGAGCAACAATTTTTTTAAATAGAATTATGTGATTTCTATTCGAGCGTCTGAATGTTGCGAAATAAACATGTTATATTTATTTCCAGATTTGTTAAATTATGCATTTTTTCTTGTTTATTCAAAATACTAAAATCATGTAACACATAAACAGTATTGTGTGGTTTCCAGAATGTTCGATGAAACAAAGAAAGAATTTACCCACTGCTGCCTAGAGGCAAGTCGTAAGAGATGACCAATATGAGGTCGGGCATGTGGCTAGCATTCCCATCATGTAAAGCGAATGTCTACGGAATCCACCAAAAGAGCACATAAATGCTCGTCCTACACGGGGGCTACTACGGCGGTGATACCATGCTTCAAAGGGACCGGGAGAAATACGGGAAGGAGGACATCTATAGATATGCGTGAAAATGTAGACATTGTAGATGACGTGACATTGCTGTCGCTCAGTAATAAACACAAGCAAGACACATTAACGTACTAGAGAAAAACACGTGCACACTTAGCCACACATAAACATTACTGCCAATTAACGAGGGGGGAGAGGAAGGGAGAGCGAGAGAGAGAGAGAGCGAGAGAGAGAGAGCGAGCGAGAAAAAGAGAGAAATGGCTCACACCACTAGCTGAACCACAACTAGAGGTATGTCAGTATGCTGTCAGTCCATCAACATTTAAATGTCGGAAGATACTAAGCACGGCCTAAGCCTCAATCGCGTTATAGCCATTGTTTAAGCCATTGTTATAGCCACTGTTTTTGTCAAGTGCTATAGTCATAGTTTAAGCCATTGTTATAATCAGTTTTTTGTCAAGTGCTGTAGCCATTGTTATAATCACTGTTTTTGTCAAGTGCTATAGTCAGTGTTATAATCACTGTTGTAGTCGAGTGTTGTAGCCATTGTTATAATCACTGTTTTTGTCAAGTGCTATAGGCACAGTTATAATCACTGTTTTTGTCAAGTGCTATAGTCACTGTTATAATCACTGTTTTTGTCAAGTGCTATAGTCATTATTATAACTACTGTTTTTGTCAAGTGCTTTAGTCAGTGTTATAATCACTGTTTTTGTCAAGTGCTATGATATTGTTATAATCACTGTTTTTGTCAAGTGCTATAGCCATTGTTATAATCACTGTTTTTGTCAAGTGCTATAGCCACTGTTATAACCACTGTTGTAGTCAAGTGCTATAGCCATTGTTTTAATCACTGTTTTTTTCAAGTGCTATATTATTATTATAATCACTGTTTTTGTCAAGTGCTATAGTCAGTGTTATAATCACTGATTTTGTCCAGCGCTGTAGTCAGTGTTATAACCAATGTTGTAGTCAAGTACCATAGCCATTGTTATAATCATTGTTTTTATCAAGTGCTATATTCACAGTTATAATCACTGTTTTTGTCAAGTGCAATAGTCACTGCTATAATCACTGTTTTTGTCAAGTGCTATAGTATTGTTATAATCCCTGTTTTTGTCAAGTTCTATAGTCAGTGTTATAATCACTGATTTTGTCCAGTGCTATAGTCAGTGTTATAATCACAGTTGTAGTCAAGTGTGATAGCCATTGTTATAATCACTGTTTTGTCAAGTGCTATATTCACAGTTAAAATCATTGTTTTTGTCAAGGGCTAAAGTCACTGTTTTAATCACTGTTTTCGTCACGTGCTATAGCCATTATTATAACCACTGTTTTTGTCAAGTGCTATAGCCACTGTTATAATCACTGTTTTTTATCCAGTGCTATAGTCAGTGTTACAGTCACTGTTTTATTCAAGTGCTGTAGTATTGTTATAATCACTGTTTTTGTCAAGTGCCGCAGCCATTGTTATAAACCACTGTTTTTGTCAAGTGCTATAGTCAGAGTTACAATCACTGTTTTTTGTCCAGTGCTATAGTCAGTGTTATAATCACTGTTTTTGTCAAGTGCTATAGCCGTTCTTAAAATCACTGTTTCTGTGATGTGCTATAGCCATTGTTATAATCACTGTTTTTGTCAAATTATATAGCCATTGTTATAATCACTGTTTTTGTCAAGTGCTATAGTCACTGTTATAATCACTGTTTTTGTCAAGTTCTGTAGCCATTGTTATAATCACTGTTTTTAGTCAATTCTATAGTCATTGTTATAATCAATGTTTTTGACCGTGTGGTCGAGGAGAATATTAAATTCCTTGACTGACATCCAGCTGGAACAGTGGGTACCCTGGAACTGAGACCAAAACAAGCAACCTTTACATCAAGCAAATACATACAATCATAACAAAGGTATAATAATCTGTTATGTCCCATTGTAGTAGGTGTATTAAAATTATGCTAGGTAAATCTCGGTGCTGTCTTTATCCACATGTGTTGTCCTCCTGCTAATTCCACTCTATCAATTATCCACCTGCAGTTGCATAGGCTAAAATATCTTGTGCCTACATGTACATCTCAGCATGTGCGCTGACAGAAACAATCTGCTCGAGGTCTTCTTCCAAATCAACATATGGGTTGTCCGTTAAGAGGGCATGCGATCCATCTTACATCATTAAGTGAATTACAAAAATATAAGTACTACGAGTAGATACATTACACAATGAATGGTATGCGGCCCTTTGGGTCAATACACAAAAGGGAAAAGTAATAACCTCCCAACAATTGAATACTTGAAAATGCAATGTTTATGCTATTATATTACATGGTGACTTAAACATAGGATATAATTATATGCCTGGCCGGTGGCTGCTTCCTAGATTGCAGTGAAAGTTCTAATCTGGTGTCTAACTACCCAAGTAGGCATATCTTAATTCCACATTCAACCACGAGAAGTTTCTCTCAGAAAGTAATAAGTGACTACCTCTTCTAATTCAGTTTTAATAGTGAATAGTCGCCACTTGTCAGGTTTAAGTGAGTAACACCACTGATGTTTCCCTAAAGTAATGACAGCTTTTTTTCAGCTTTTTTTAACACATGGTAAGCACTGAACAGACTATGAGGTTCTTCGCCTAGTAAGTATCTGTTAGCGTAAGTTTACCATTAACCCATTGTAAACAATAACACCAGGAGACACCTAACAGCTTAAGCACCTGTTAACTTAGGCGGTAGACGGCGCTACATTATCACTGAATCATGTTTACTTAGGAGAAGTTACTGGAAAATAATTCAAGTCACACTGCTACCAGTTATATTAAACTAAACATGCATTTTATTACAAAAGCCGTGCTAGCGTAGTGGTTACAACACCGCTCTGGCGACCGGGTGATTCAGGATCAAACCCGGGCGACGGAATTTGAGGATTTTTCGTCGACCGGGAATTGGACTGGATTAACTCGAGACCTGGCGAGAACATTTGAAGGTGTGTCGTCGACCAGGGATTGGCGGCTCCTGAGCCGACCCAGCTCTAATGGGTACCTCCGAAATCGGCGAGTATCTGCCTGAATGGCGAGGGACACCTGTCTCTGTACAAGAAAAGGGATACTCACGTAAAATCAATGTCAGGTTAGACATTAAATAATAATAACCTGAGATTTCGCCTCGAGTATTAGCGGGCGTAAAAAAAAAAAAAATAAATAAAATAAAAAAATGTCAACATACCCCGAGATGACGAGAATAGGCAACACAATCTAGTTTTGTGCCCACAACTGCCTTTGTCTCATTTGGTCATCTACGCGCAGGAAAAATGTACGAGTGTACTGAACGAATAATCTCATCAAGTTATATAGTCTAAAAAGAGACGCTAACCCAGCCACTCTGGCATCGCATGTTTTCGCAGGTGGTTCGGTCGCTGTGCTTTTACAAGCGTAATCTCGAGTAACATAACTTTATTCCAGAGTTCTACATCAGAAGACAACAGTCACGAGGAAAGTCCCTCTGCATAAAAAAATAATATTATCTCTCGCCAGCCGCCATAAGAAAGCGACGGCTATCAAGGGCCTGTAGCAAAGTTAGATTTTGCTGGGGAGGTTATGAATGGCTTATCCTAAAAAGAATGAAATCCGTGGTATGTATTAACCGTTGTGAGGTCAAGCACATATAGGCCCTGACTCTATAAATGATGATGATGAAAATTATGTGCAGGGAACTTGCAGAAATATCGATATCACATCACACGCCCAAGCTCCTGCTGTTATCTCTTGACAGCATACATGAATTGTCGGAGACTTCTTGGCGTTATCGTCACTCCTCAGGTTTCCTGTTACCAGCTGGCAACAGGAAATAAAACCTCTGCAACAAAAGGACACCCTGGCCTTTTATATCTGATCACTTTTGATATTATTTATTTCCCTACGGTGATATGGGGTCAGCCTCGCGTGCATTACAGGTGCACTCGCCCCTAATTTTACCTGACTCCCACCTTGCTGTGACCACACCTCAGGTCCCTATAGCAGATACGCCACTGTACTTTTACATAGTTTTCCTCAATAAAATAATGTGGGGTAACCACATTTCCTTTTATATGATTTTCTCTTCTTTTCCTTTTTAAATATAAATGCTTCAGGCATGTTGAACAGTGTTCATAGAACACGGAGGCTTACTTGTATATTCTAATACAATAATATTCAAACATAATCATGACAACATACATCAGTTAGATACATTTCAATGTGAGGACTCAACAATGTCTGCTCCCGGCACGTCCTTCACTTTTTCCCAATAGCAGTATCTAACTTTGGTAAGGGGATTAAACATATTAAATTCATAAAGCATTCTTACCACAAAATTCAAGAAATATAAACAAATGACGCTGACTTTGCAAAGAAGTGGCCTCAGTTTCCTCTGCACTGCCCAGACTGTGAATATTTCTCTATATTTAATTTTACAATTAACACAGCTGTTCTCAGCGTATTTGAATGAAAAGTTTTGTTCAACTGGCACTGAATAGTGAAAGCCTTTTACTAATATTTATTAGCACTGGCCAATCGAAAGCTTGCGACTACCAGAATTCAAATGTAGTTTTTGAAAAACAAAAATAATTCCAAACAAACTCTGCGTCTGGTAGTCGATTGGCCAGTCTGCTTTAGTTATGCCAATACAAAAAGATGTTTCGTTTTAGATTACATTTTCCTACCGCTCCCCTTTTCCCTCCTATACTCTTGTTACCCAAGCGAATTTGAATTTACCTCAATGCCTCCCTTCTAAGCCGGTGTCCCCACTAACGTTATGAAAAACAAGCAGGAACAACAGTCTGTCTGGTCGCGCGTCCGTAGACATTTAGTATTTTCTCAATAACTTGGCTAATACTGGGACTATCACATTATTTAAAACACATTCTTGCTCAGTGGACTCTAAGCTATACTACCATATGATTTTTATGGTCAGATTCATTATGGTTTAGATTTTCAATTTTGTCACCGGCAATCGTCAAATACAATTTTTACACAAGACGGCCATCTTCCCCTCTCGCTAGCATGTATTTTTCAAATAACTCCGAAACTAAAACGCGTGTTAGATTTTTACCGTGGGATCGTTCTATAGGCTTTAGCACTGCACAAAAGGCAGTGTTGCTGGCGTGTGAGAGTATCACCGTCAGACACAATAGGGCGGGTTTATTTATTATCATTTTATGACCAAAAACTACTGAAATGAGCGATTATTCTCGCAGATTTTATTACAGGGCCGCTAATCAAAGTCTCAGAACGAACGTGAATTTTTATCCCCTGAAATGGAGAGATAAATGGGGGAGGATACCCAGGTATCAAAGGGCTGCTTCGTTGCGCCGCTCAAGCTCCCAACTTTAGTAAAACAGCGGTTCGTTCTTCAAAGAATCTATTTACTTGGCCAGTGGTCAAAACTGTTACAAGCGAAGAGCGTTCCCCTAGTTGGGCAGACTGCATATGCTTCTTAGGTAAGAGTAACACAATCGCTGGTCGCTGGCCAACAAGAACCTAACGATGCAACTATAATGAGCGGAAAACGAAAAGAAAACCCCAGCCACGCTTCGGATGGGGGGGGGGGGTGTCTGAGAGGGAAATAATAGGGTTACTGGGGCCATTAGAACAATGTAAAGAAACGAAATATATATAGCCTGTGGAACCAGAAACAATTTAGAAAGAAAAAGGAGAAAGGGGCGGATTGAAAAGACAATTTATCAGTCGTTTTGTCACACAGCCGAAAAAAATATATATAATTGTGAACTACAATGACTGTTGTGAGAGGCGACTGAGGAGGTTGAGCAAGAGGCCAGCTACCCTACAGTGTAGAAACGTAGATTTTTTTTTTAAAGGCAGACAAACATGACACGTATGAATGGAAGAAATGTAAACATTGACACGAAAATACCAAATACTGTCGGAGGTAGAAAAATAGAACGTGCTAACAATCGAATGGCGTACATAATTAGTTCGCACAATAGAGGTAGATCAATACTGCCGGAGAGGACAAGAGAACGAACAAAATTATGTGACAGATGAACATCAAATAAAAACAAGAAAGTTAGACGAACTTTTGTTGCATATAGAAATAAATGGAAATCAAAGGAAATCAAAACAAAAATAAGTACTTTCCACTCTAATGCCAATGAAACCCAACTGTACGTCTCTGAAACATGGAGAAGGAAGTAAAAAAAATGTCAACCAAGCAGTTACAGCATAACTGAGCGCTTGCACATAATAGAATGATAAGGCAATCAGATCACGCAGTCTTTTATATTTGGACATGTGCCCTAATATAACCGACGGGCCCTGTGTCTATGTTGAACGGTACGCGCCTTAGCATAATGAGGCACAATTTTATTTCTAAAAAAAAAAAAATAATAGAATGACAAAAGAGAATGAGAAAAACAACATTGCGGGTGTGATACAAAGAACCAGACAAATACTAGTGGAACAAGAGATAAGTGGAAGACTGTGGCGTTTGACAGGACTCAAAGAACCAGACAAATACTAGTGGAACAAGGGATAAGTAGAAGACTGTTGTGATGGAATACATTGATACAGCGATAAAATCCTCCATTTATAAAGATAAAAGTTAAAATAAATTGTAGGGATAAAATATAGTTAATGTGATAGGGTGGGCGAGATAATGATGATGATGATGATTATATTGTGATGTGTGATCACTCTCTTGCTACACTCGCACCGACCCGAACAACAATAAAACTCTTGATTCTAGAGGCAGGGGCTATATTTATTTTTACAGCCCATTCAGTGACAAAGCAAACATTAAACAAATAAACTAGCGAACATAACACCAAACCAAACAAACAAAACACCCAACAGTGCCCGATGCTAATCTGAAGAAGCAAACAAAGCACAGAATAGTTAAAATCATAATATAATACTGAATGAGAAACACCACGCTCTCACCTGTCAAACAGTCCTTCCACGTGTACTACCTGACACCCTCAACTATCACACACGCACGCACTCATGCGTGTCATCCAATGCGACTAGTGAGGTGTTGTGCGTGGGGCTGGCAATCTCACCATGTAACACAGGTTGCTACAGAAACCACTACTGCAAGAGCACACACTCAGCTATCACACACACACACACACTCATGCATGTCGTCCAATGAGACTAGTAAGGTGTTGTGCGTGGGGCTGGCAATCTCACCATGTAACACAGATTGCTACCGAAACACTACTGCTCTAGCATATGAATACTTAATATGAAGGCAAACCACACTGTTGGCCCCATGCTCCCTCAGGAGCGGAGAAGAGAAATATATATCTTGAAGTGAGCCCACGTGCTCTCACAACCATTCCTCACATAACCATAATTAAATAATCATAAAATGGACATAAAATAATATTCAACTGTATGTACAACAAATACTTTCAGTAATGAGAATAAGCTACTACCTCGTAACTGATCTATCTCAATATTCGTTACTGCATTCTGAAGCATGTCGTATGTGACGACTGGTGCGGCTGGGAATCTCATCACATGAAACACATCGTTACCGAAACAACCACTGCAATAGCATAAAAATGCTTCTTGTCGGCTTGTGATAGACACCAGCCACATTGGTGTTTCCATGCTCCGCCGGGAGCAACCAGAGAAACACATGTCTCAACAAAGGAGTGGCCTCGCGCTCTCCAGAAATCTAAATACATATTCTCACCTCACAGTAACCCATTAATATATACAGTAGAATTATGATAAGTAGGCTATCGTGAAATACACTCAATTACTTTTACATTAGAAAAATAAAATATAATTATTCTCGACTTAAACCAAACTGGAACTAAATACACAACGTGTCACATGGCGTAACATTATAGGTTTACCACGCGGGGCGTGTTATTCGCCGCTTTTTATACAGTCCTCGCCACGTGGCTACAATCTTGCTATTGTTAATCTTATCTACATTCCCGTGAAATAGCTTCATACTATATCTGCCTTTCTGATAACATTTCTGTCCAGTTTCATGTATAAAACACTCTCCTACTAAATTTGCCCGGTCTGATGGATGAAATACTTGATACTAAATTCTCACATCTGGATTTAGGCTTTGCGTGCCTAATAAAACCTATCCAGACATTATTTTCACTCATCTATCATTTCTTCAAGACTAAATCATAATGTCCTAAAAAGACATTTCCTTTGGAAACACATCTATCTATATCACTAAACATTAAAACAGACTCGTGCTGAATTATAATTCTAGAATTATATAAAATTAATTCTAATTTAAATTAACTCACGTGCTCAAGGCATTTACAGTTTTGGCTCTGTCGTCTGTTCTCTCTGGCGGCTGATACTAGGAAAGGTCCGCTGGTAGCTCGCTATCTCTTTTTATAGGCACTAGGCTAATCACTCACTTTACTGCGCTAGGCGTATTAATCTTGACTACTTAAATATCACACGCGATTATCGCTTAGGAATAGCGAAAACACAAATAAAACCTACAGCTATTTAATATAACACAATTCTACACCACAACTTAATTTAAATGCATTATTATGGCATTTTCATCAATCTTCTACTTCAGATTTTTCACAACCCAGGCTCGCGCCGTCACGTGATCTGACAGTCACGTGGGCCGACCGAAAATATATGGGCGACAAACATGCCTTGAACTGAAGTGGGGGTGGGGCCTCAGGGGTGTCTTCCCGGCCCATCACATATCTCCCTCCTGATTTTGTTGTCGTCCCGACAACATCACCACCTCTGGCGCTTCGATCGTAGCCTCTTAGATCGTTGGTGCTGCGTATGACTCTTTCTCTGCGGCGATGCTTTAGGCTGAGCTTCTGTCATCGGTACAACCCGGCTGGGGACTGTCTTGGTCGACATGTCCCTAGTTGTGCTTTGTCGGGCTGGCAGTTGCTGTGGTCTAGAAGATTCGCCTACTTGTGCCGCGTCGCTGCTGGCTTGTGACATCTGCTTGCCAGTGCATGTAGCTGTCGAATCTGTAGGGGGATCGCTCTTGACGTGTTCTGCACTCATTTTGTGTGGACGGTGGCTTACATTCCCCACAGTCTGCTTTTGATGAGTCTCCTCTGCTGAACCTTGATTTGCACTCCCTCCTATCTGCTTAGGACGGGTTTCCTCCCCTAGACGACGCGTAATTTTCTCGGCGCCCTTAGTGTGACAGTTGTCGTGGCCATCTCTTGGCTTGCGCCCTAAAGGCAACCTGGCTGTGGCAGTCCGTCTAGGGAAAGAGCTTCTTGAGGGACAGGCGGCTATCAAATGTTCAGTTGACTTGCATCCAAAGCATCTTTTCAGGAGCGGGCCTTGTGGGCACTTGGCTGCCATGTGGCCTGAGAACTCACCACAATTATAGCACCTTATCTTTCTGGGCTTCCTCTGTGCCATGGGTCGCTTTCTGCTGCCCTTACACTCTTGACCGCCAATGCCGCATACATAAATTGCTTCCATGCCCTGGACCGATGGTTTGCTGTCAAACTCTACTCTCTCATTTCTCGCCAGACTCCGGAATCCCTTTCTGAAGATCTTGGTCTGATGTACAAATACATCAATACCTCCATCATCTGGCGTGATGAATCCCCATCCCCTGCGGACACTGTACCACTTGCAAACTCCTTTTCGCCTTGTCGGTGCAGCTGCACTGGTCGGTACTGTCAGCTCACTGCTTTCGTTAACAACAGCTTGACTCTCACATACCAGAACATGCACCTCCTCGTCGTGCTTTGGCTGTTCCCGTGGACACACCTCCTTGTCTTGCGTTGGCTGTTCCCGCGGACACACCTCCTCGTTGTGCTTTGGCTGCTTCCGCGGCTGGCATGGTGCTCTCTTTCTCTGCACCTCCTCTTGTGCTGGCGAACTGGACTCTGACATCTGTGCTATCTGGGATTTTAGGAAGGATAACTCTGCTCTGAGTGCCTCCTCCTCCTTCTTAACTTCTGCACTTGCTATCTGGACCCGTGTCTCAGGCTTTTTACTTCCACCATAAACAGCATATTCCCAAGGGAAATTCCTGTTCACCTCACTGACTTGTGGTTGCTCGCTGTAGGCTTTTTTTACAATTTCCAGTAACTTCTCAGGGCTGGCCTTGGCTCCACCTTGTATCCGTAACTCTCTAGATACCATTGGTGTAACGTTGTTCCATATCATGTCTAACTTATCTTCTGCGCAAAAAGGCGCCACCTTCCACGCGGCTTCCACATCCTCCACAAACTCTTGCCAAGTGGGTCTCCCCTCTCCACTAAATAACCTTATCTCTGGCTCCTCCACGTACAGTACCTTCATATGCGCATTAGCCATCTTGCTGCAGGAATGCACTGCTGGGTGTTTACAATATTTGTTCGTTCGCTGTTTGCTCGGTGTCACTGTCTGCCTTATCCTGTCGACGACGCCAATTGTGGTAGGGTGGGCGAGATAATGATGATGATGATGATTATATTGTGATGTGTGATCACTCTCTTGCTACACTCGCACCGACCCGAACAACAATAAAACTCTTGATTCTAGAGGCAGGGCTATATTTATTTTTACAGCCCATTCAGTGACAAAGCAAACATTAAACAAATAAACTAGCGAACATAACACCCACACCAAACAAACAAACAAAACACACCCAACAGTGCCCGATGCTAATCTGAAGAAGCAAACAAAGCACAGAATAGTTAAAATCATAATATAATACTGAATGAGAAACACCACGCTCTCACCTGTCAAACAGTCCTTCCACGTGTACTACCTGACACCCTCAACTATCACACACGCACGCACTCATGCGTGTCATCCAATGCGACTAGTGAGGTGTTGTGCGTGGGGCTGGCAATCTCACCATGTAACACAGGTTGCTACCGAAACCACTACTGCAAGAGCACACACTCAGCTATCACACACACACACACACACTCATGCATGTCGTCCAATGAGACTAGTAAGGTGTTGTGCGTGGGGCTGGCAATCTCACCATGTAACACAGATTGCTACCGAAACACTACTGCTCTAGCATATGAATACTTAATATGAAGGCAAACCACACTGTTGGCCCCATGCTCCCTCAGGAGCGGAGAAGAGAAATATATATATCTTGAAGTGAGCCCACGTGCTCTCACAACCATTCCTCACATAACCATAATTAAATAATCATAAAATGGACATAAAATAATATTCAACTGTATGTACAACAAATACTCTCAGTAATGAGAATAAGCTACTACCTCGTAACTGATCTATCTCAATATTCGTTACTGCATTCTGAAGCATGTCGTATGTGACGACTGGTGCGGCTGGGAATCTCATCACATGAAACACATCGTTACCGAAACAACCACTGCAATAGCATAAAAATGCTTCTTGTCGGCTTGTGATAGACACCAGCCACATTGGTGTTTCCATGCTCCGCCGGGAGCAACCAGAGAAACACATGTCTCAACAAAGGAGTGGCCTCGCGCTCTCCAGAAATCTAAATACATATTCTCACCTCACAGTAACCCATTAAATATACAGTAGAATTATCAATAAACGTGAAATACACTCAATTACTTTTACATTAGAAAAATAAAATATAATTATTCTCGACTTAAACCAAACTGGAACTAAATACACAACGTGTCACATGGCGTAACATTATAGGTTTACCACGCGGGGCGTGTTATTCGCCGCTTTTTATACAGTCCTCGCCACGTGGCTACAATCTTGCTATTGTTAATCTTATCTACATTCCCGTGAAATAGCTTCATACTATATCTGCCTTTCTGATAACATTTCTGTCCAGTTTCATGTATAAAACACTCTCCTACTAAATTTGCCCGGTCTGATGGATGAAATACTTGATACTAAATTCTCACATCTGGATTTAGGCTTTGCGTGCCTAATAAAACCTATCAAACATTATTTTCACTCATCTATCATTCTTCAAGACTAAATCATAATGTCCTAAAAAGACATTTCCTTTGGAAACACATCTATCTATTTCACTAAACATTAAAACAGACTCGTGCTGAATATAATTCTAGAATTATATAAAATTAATTCTAATTTAAATTAACTCACGTGCTCAATGCATTTACAGTTTGGCTCTGTCGTCTGTTCTCTCTGGCGGCTGATACTAGGAAAGGTCCGCTGGTAGCTCGCTATCTCTTTTTATAGGCACTAGGCTAATCACTCACTTTACTGCGCTAGGCGTATTAATCTTGACTACTTAAATATCACACGCGATTATCGCTTAGGAATAGCGAAAACGCAAATAAAACCTACAGCTATTTAATATAACACAATTCTACACCACAACTTAATTTAAATGCATTATTATGGCATTTTCATCAATCTTCTACTTCAGATTTTTCACAACCCAGGCTCGCGCCGTCACGTGATCTGACAGTCACGTGGGCCGACCGAAAATATATGGGCGACAAACATGCCTTGAACTGAAGTGGGGTTGGGGCCTCAGGGGTGTCTTCCCGGCCCATCACATTAAGTTACGCTGCGGCGTTTTCGCCTACGCCACAAGCACGTTGATTTGGTAGATCGTTTTCTAGTGTCATTGGAAAAAGAAAAAAACTAATTATAACATGAGAACGCGAAAGGCCTATTCGTTCAGACGGGATAAGGAAAGGAGAACAGAAAAAAATGATGCTGTCTGCAAGCGTTTGAATCTAAGCCTAACACACGCGCGAACTCGTAGTTAATGTTTGAAATACGAGGTAAAGTAAGAACATGTAGCCACTTAGGTTACGAAAACAGACTTAGCTCTTATTTAGAATGACGTAAAACTCTCGAAAATAGCTGGACAGCACATGGAAAAGAAGTGAACGCGTGGTAGTAAAGATTTCAAGACTAACATGGAAAAAAATATGGAATTTCTTATTAATAGGTTTAGAATCACAAAATTAGCTAGTTTAAGGAGCTTATCTTTTCCTGATAAATAATATGCTTTTCAAATAAAAAGACGGACAGATAATTCGGAAGTTTATTGACAAAAGACTGATTTGTTCGATGCAGACTCGCAAACACATGTTAGTTTTGCATTCACTAAAGTTACATTTGACGCGTCCTTAGAGACGAAGGCAGCAGAAAAACAAGTACATGTAAACAAGGGGGAGACAAGAGGAGAGAATCTAAAAATATCTTCGCAGTAGAAATCTAAGCAGTGGGTGAGGAAAAATTTGGGTAGTTTTTTTTTTTTTGTAGTTGGTCCAAAACCAAGTGCAATTTTGGGAAAACCCAAGTTCGGACCGACCGACAGACAGAAATACACTACACACTAGACCGAAACTGGACCCAAATTGGACATTTATGTTTGAAAGTTTAAACTGTGAAGGGGAAGTACTCGCATTAGACGAAATAGTTAAGGTTATTGAAAAAAGTTGACGGCAAGTTGCCATTTTTTTGAAGACTGTCCATACAAGCAGATCGTTGAGGCTAAGAAGGTTGTGTGTCGTCCCATTGAATATAATATGCTAATAATAGTGGGACGCCCTAGTCTAGCCAGCAGCTCAGCTGAGTTTGTGCTATTTCAGCGTATCTGTGTGTTTTATTCTGAATTGTGGTAAGGCTAAAATTATTAACCTTTTATTTAACAATTCTGAGTGATTGATACTGCCATATAATGAAAAATGATTACGACGAAGTGAGTACTTATTCTAGGTCCCCAGCCGACTGTCCAGGGCCTAGAGGTTGGAATATAGTAGGATAAACTATCAGAAATGTAGAATACAGATGTTTCTTTTCAGGTGGTCAGGTGGAAACATATCACCCACCTTATTATATGGAAAAAGAGATTAATGAAAATATTTCAGATGCAGTGCAGTCCATAGAGGAGAGGAATGGAACTAGTGCTACTTGATAACAGCCTGGATGTAGATGTGCTGGGTCGGTCAGAGAGATCTGACCCCGTCTTGTTAATTCAATGTAATTATGCTTGTAAACATGGTGAATTAGGTAAGAATGTTAAGAACATAGCCTAATTTTGTGGTTTCAGAGTTTCTTTCGTAAAACCTGGCACTGTGCTAGTGCCAGATGTTCTGACGAATACACCATTGCATAAATTGAGATGCCTACCATACTACCTCTGAGCATATGAGGAGTGAGCCTAAGGAACAACTTTCTTCAAGCGTCACAGGCCAGTTAAGTAGTAAAGACCTGGCCTGCTGATTCATCAACGAATATAAGCTACTAGAAACTCCCTTGTGTATTAATAACATTTTCCACCATTAATCCTGTTTAAAGAGCAAATGAACACTATTAACTACAGACTGGGGATGAGGAAATACCCCGACCCGACATCCAGCACTAGTTCCTAAAGACTTTTAGTTAGTACCAATATTAGTAAATTCAACTTATATATATATATATATATGTACAAGTGTCACGTAGGGTTTATATTCATTTAATTTCCTACATCTTCTTTCTATTCTTTCACCCGATTTCTCTCTTTTATTATCTCTGTATTTCCTGTTTTCCTGTATATTTTTCATCCATTCGTTTTGATATTATTATTTTCATATAATTCGCAAACTTTACCTGTTTTCCTTTCTCTAAAACTGAGAATCGCGCTAGGACGATATTACGTAGATGTCAGGGCTGCAGGGCGTCAGAAGGCGTGATAAGTCGGTTCGCTGAACACAGGACGTAGCAAATCGTCTACATTCTCACCGAGCGCGCGAGCTTCTTCTCGGCATAGTCCCGGTGAGGTGTGATACTTTACATCTGCACCGGTCAGTATCCAGACATTTGTCTGGAAAATCCCAAACTGACACGGCGCGCACGGTGGGCCATGGTCAGCTGTAGTGTGAAAACTGCCCTGCAATGGAGGCAGGCTGTCTGGGATTTGAAACTGACACGCGTACATCGTGGTCAGTAGGTGACAGTTACGTCACGCGTTAAGCGGACGTAAATGTTGGGAGTAGGGGAGATAATTTCGCTTGGCGAAATAAGTTTGGGCCCTTTGTCTGATTTTAAGATATTGGCCAAGTTTGAAACTTTAATTTCATTCTCGCTCATAGACTCACAGTAGATAGGTTGCTCGTAAACAGAATAGCTGTTAGCGAAGATCTCAGTTTGTTTCGGCAATTTGTCGAACTTCTAGACTTCCAGAAATATTTTCAGCAATCTTATTCTTAAGTTGTGCGACTACCTGTAATTCTGTGGTTGAGTGAAAGTTTTGGGGTGACCCTAACTTTACCAGCACCTAGTAGTAGTTTCCATACTTGTGAAGAAATAGACAGTCCTTATTTTGAACCACGTGGGTTTCTTAAGTACCATTGGTCTAAACAGTGCATATGCAACCCGAGTTAGCCAGAAATACTATATCCCAATAACGGGTTTTCAAAGACTGTAATGATAAATACTGGACCTTGGAGCCAGATCTTAATTTCTTCTAGAAAAACTCTACGTAATTTTTCTGCCTGGTGGCGCGAAATACTTCAAGTATTAACTAACATTTCCCGACTATATATATATATATTTTTTGTGGACAAATCTGTGGTGTGACTAAAGTGAATCCTATACTGAGGGAAGGCACCGACCTGACATTCATCATTTCTAGAAACCTACGCTATTGACACTGTGCTCTGCTAACTCCCGCGCCTGGAATAATTGTTAGGTGACTTAATCAGACATTTGAACAAATTTGCACACCCAAGTAGTCGTTCCCGGAGACTCCGAGTTAAATACGTCTTTTGGAACTGGGGACTTCTTGGCAGAAGACTGCATTTTTTTGAGTCTGTGTGAAAAATCTAAAATCAGTGTGTTCCAAGAGGCAGCGAGCAAAGTCGTGAGTACCTGTATGAGAGGCCATGGCGGAATGAATGAGTGTACGCTGGTTTGAGTGATATTTTCACTATTATATCTTTGACACCCTGTTGCTGTCCTAATTTTTTTTTTCAATCTGCATAATTTGTTGCTAAGGCTAGAGTTCTTGTGTTTTTGTCTTAGGTTAAATCAGATTTTTTTTTTTCAAACTCTGTGCATATAATTACGAGATAAAACAAACAAAAACTCTTAGACTCAAACCCTATGTATCTGTGACTCGGGCGCCATCATCTGTTCTCTTAACGGGGCCGGGCTAAACCTAGAGTTAACACTATAACGGGGCTATCATCCTTGCAACATTTCCTTGAATTTTTTATGACTATGTGTATATGTATTTTCCTTGATGTACTTTCTTTGATGTTGTGAGCCGATTTTTTTCCTGATATTAAAATCGCTCTTGAACTTAATAATAGTGTTTGGTCAGCTCGTTCTAGATAATATATATATATCATTGTTATAGTTTTCCCACGTCTGTGTGTTTACCTGTCGTCACGTGTATGTGCGTGCCTGTGAGTGATAGAAATATACGTAATATGTATATTGGTGTAGTCTGTCTGACGCTGTAACAACTGTTGTAGAAGATAGGTGAGAGAGAGAAGAATTCTTTTCGCTTTCAGAGACAGCCACTATATCAAAATCTATCATCTCACGTGTGTGGAAATTCTATTACCTTTCACTAACTCTCACTGAGTCTATCACCTATTCAAACCTATTCAGAAGGGACCAAACCTAGTCTTAATTCTCCTATCGAAAATCTACGACAAATGGGTTCTCGTCCGTAGATTTTTTGAACTTAGAATAGGAAGACGAGTACGACAAATGTGGACTCGTCTATCTGGATTTTGAACTTAAGATTCTGTATTCTGATATAGAGTAAGAGTGTGATGTCTTGTGACTGTGTATCTTTTAAAAATAATTACCCCCTAGACTAGCGATCTGTTTACGGGCGTGCTGACCACACAAACTAATAAGTTTTTTTTTTCCACAGCATCTTTGAATAATATACATTTTGGTTACAGGTTGATTTTGTCGGGATATATGTTAACTGCTGATTGTAATACTAAATGCTGGTAAAGTGGTGAGTGTATAACATTCACTGGGTACTGAGGCAGAACGGCGTTTGAACTAAGTTAAGGAGTGTGTTTCGGACTTTTTGTCCAGATTAATTCCCTCCCTTACCCGATCTGACTTCAGGGGCGAACTTATAGTGGATTTTTAAAAATTAAGGGATTATTTTTCTCTTTAATTTTTGCAATATTCTTTTGCTTTTCCACTGTAGCAACTTATTTTTCAGTTGTAATCTTAACTACCATTTATTTGGCGTAGTCGTGTTTTGCATTGAGTGCTTTATTGCCGATAATAGCAGCGATAGTTAGATTTTTTTTGGAGGAGGTATCCCAGGGTTAAATATATCATCTTTTGATTTTTTGGTAATTTTTTTTTTCTCGTAAGTGGTAGGAACCAGTGTATCCTTTTTCCTATTTTCGTTCTCCACTAGTCTCAGTCACTGACATAATATGGCCGAGAGGGCAAAGCTTAGACAACTTCTCAGGGACGAAGCGAGAGAGGAGGGACTGGAAGGAGAGGAAGCGAAAGCTTTTGTCAGAGACGAACTTGAGAGATATGATGCGGAGAGGAAAGCAGCTGAAGCTAAAGAGGAAAAAGAAGAAACTAAAGAGGAAAGAAGAAGCAGCGGAGAGGAAAGAAGCGGAAGACCGTCTATTACAGCAAAAGAAGATGGACGAGGAAATGGAAATTCGCAGGATGCAGCATGAGGAAAGAGAGAAGGAGAGACAGCATGAGGAAAGAGAGAAGGAGAGACAGCTTGAGGAAAAAGAGAAACAGAGACAGCATGAGTTGGCTCTTAAAACCCTAGAATTCCAAAGCCGTGGTGCTGCCTCTACCTCCAGCAATGGAGAGTCTTCTCCTCATTCTTCCTTAACTGACCCTGCTAACACTCAATCTCTTCAACTAAATGCTATGTCTTTCACTCTTGAATCTTTTCCTTGTCCAAATGAGAAGATTGACACATGGTTAGAAAAATTTGAGAAAATTGCAACTCTGTACGGGTTAGAGAGGTCGCGTTGGAATATGAAACTTTCCCAGGCCCTAAAAGGTTCTGCTTATGATGTTTATTCTAAGCTGGAAAGTAGCCAACAAGACGACTACGATGTGTTGAAGAAAGCGTTACTGGAGCGCTTTGAAATGAACGCTCGCAAGTTTTTGCAACTGTTTCGCAACAGCCGGAAAGAGAATTCTGAAACTTTTCACCAGTTCTCATCTCGTCTTAAGGGAAATCTAACAAAGTGCCTTGAGCTTTCGCAGCTCCCCTCTACCTATGAAGGTCTTGAGGAACTTGTTCTAACTGAACAAATAAAGAACACTTTGTCTGCTGATACCCGGAGATTTCTCGCTGAGCAGGGGGCAGAAAAACTTGAAGACATTTTGGAAAAGTCTGAGCGTTATCACAATGCGCTGGCTGAACTACCGGCCACAAAGCGGAAACCGACAGAGGAGCATTTTCGAAAACATAACCTAGAGCAATCTTCTCAGGCTTCTAACCAAAACAACCACAGAGAAACTGGACCTCAAAACCCCCCTCCTGAAAAATCCAAGTTCTACAAGAACAAGTACCCCAACCACCCCAAACAATCCGATCAACCCGACCGCCCTACATGGCAGCGTAGCCAGAAAGGACAAGGTGGCAAAGGGAGAACCCCCGAGCACGGGACATATGATCAGACCGAGTACACCGAGCCAAAACGCATCGGATGCTTATTGACAGTCTCGCAAGGCGGAATTATTGACAGTGATTCCCAACCTGTTGGGGATAGACCCTCAACGCGAGGTATTGTTATTTTGAAGGGTTCTCAAACTTCTTGCTTATTTGACACGGGGCTTTCTTACGATTGCATTGTTGCCAGAAACCTGGTTAAACCCGGTCAAGAGACAGGAGAGACCGTCAAACTTTGTGGAGTTCGTAAGAGTGATGCACCTACAGCGCTTCCCATCGCATTGGTGGAGATCCACTCTGATTTCGTCAGAGGTATGATCAAAGCGGCTGTTATGGATGATCCCATCTACCCAGTCATACTTGGCGGGAGATACGTGTGTATTGGGAAACCGGAAGAGCCGATTGTGGCAGCAGTAACTACAAGAGGGCAAACCAAGAAGGAACGGGAGCCTGCGCCTAATTTGTTACCTATGGAACTTAAAGAAGCGCAATACAAGGACCCTACTTTGGCACCCTGCTTTAGGAAACTGCCCATGGCTAAGGAACCCAAACAGCACGGGGACATTTTTTCTAAGGATGGTGTACTTTATCGGAGAACGGGCAAGCCTGACCAAGGTTACAACCAGCTCCTAGTACCGAAACAGTACAGAAGCCAAATCCTAGAAATGGGGCACTCTCTTCCCTTTAGCGGACATATGGGACAGAACGCCACAAACCAACGTATAACCACTCATTATTGGTGGCCAGGAGTGAATACTGATATTATCAGGTACGTCAAATCCTGTGCCCAGTGCCAACGTGTGCCACCCAAGCAACGGACACCCCCAGTCTCTTTGGGTGAAATGCCAATAATGGGAACACCATTCGAACGGGTTGTGATCGACATTTTAGGGCCTTTCGAAAGGACTAAAAGAAGGAACAGGTTCATCCTGACCTTAGTCGATATATGCACTTTATGGGCAGAAGCTATCCCGCTAACATGCGCAGATGCCAAGCATGTCGCAGAAGCCCTCGTGCAGATTTTCACTCGGTTGGGATTCCCTCAGCAAGTGTTGACGGATAATGGATCTCCATACCGAAACCTGTTGATGGATGAGATCGTTAAGATCTTGAGGACCCAGCACATCTACACTAAGCCATATACTCCGGCCGGAAATGGGCTCGTGGAACGTGCTAATGGAAACCTCACCATGATGCTAAGTAAGCTGGCACAAGTGAAACCTGAAGATTGGGATCTCTGTATTCCTGCAGCATTATTTGGCTACAGAGAATCTCCTCATACTTCCACAGGATTTCCGCCAGCTACACTCTTATTCGGCAGACCCATTAAGGGCCCGCTTGAAGCCTTACTTCAGTCTCTGACAGACGAGAAGGCTGATGAGACAGTTGTCTCAGCCAGTAAATATGTGTCGGTTTTAAAGGAACGGTTGAAACTAGGGTGGGACCTAGCAACGACTAACTTTAAGCGAGCTCGCACAAAGCACGCTAACCGATACAGGAAAGTCGCGGAAGAGAGAGAACTGGAAGCAGGAGAGAAAGTTTTGGTGTTGCTCCCTACCGAGAACAATCAACTGAAGATCGGATGGCAAGGGCCGTTTACCGTCCTGAAAAAGATTTCTAAGGCTAACTACCAGATCTCTATTGAAGGAAAGGAGAAGGTTTTCCATTTAAATCTCTTAAAGAGATACTTGGAAAAACCAGTGCCAACCTCCGACCATCTCCTGACGATCGCCAAAACTGACGAAGATGACGATAGTGGCAGGGATATTCCACCGCTATCACAGGAAATCTTTCAAAAAATGTCAGAAGCGGCGACGCTCTTTCAAGCGCGCATATGAGACATTCCAGGGGAAGGAAACTTTGAGGAGTGGACTTGAGTAGGAATTGGACAGAGATGGAGGGGGAAGAGGAGAGGGAAGAAGACAGACACCCCGAAGCTACGGTTATAGGAAATTAAACTCCATAACGTAGACATGGAGTGCTTCCATATCTTAAAGGGGGGAGGCTCTGTCACGTAGGGTTTATATTCATTTAATTTCCTACATCTTCTTCCTATTCTTTCACCCGATTTCTCTCTTTTATTATCTCTGTATTTCCTGTTTTCCTGTATATTTTTCATCCATTCGTTTTGATATTATTATTTTCATATAATTCGCAAACTTTACCTGTTTTCCTTTCTCTAAAACTGAGAATCGCGCTAGGACGATATTACGTAGATGTCAGGGCTGCAGGGCGTCAGAAGGCGTGATAAGTCGGTTCGCTGAACATAGGACGTAGCAAATCGTCTACATTCTCACCGAGCGCGCGAGCTTCTTCTCGGCATAGTCCCGGTGAGGTGTGATACTTTACATCTGCACCGGTCAGTATCCAGACATTTGTCTGGAAAATCCCAAACTGACACGGCGCTCACGGTGGGCCATGGTCAGCTGTAGGGTGAAAACTGCCCTGCATTGGAGTCAGGCTGTCTGGGATTTGAAACTGACACGCGTACATCGTGGTCAGTAGGTGACAGTTACGTCACGCGATAAGCGGACGAAGGTGTTATACGGACAGGGGGAGATAATTTCGCTTGGCGAAATAAGTTTAGGATCCTGTGTCCGATTTTAAAGATATTGGCCAAGTTTGAAACTTTAATTTCATTCTCGCTCATAGACTCACAGTAGATAGGTTGCTCGTAAACAGAATAGCTGTTAGCGAAGATCTCAGTTTGTTTCGGCAATTTGTCGAACTTCTAGACTTCCAGAAATATTTTCAGCAATCTTATTCTTAAGTTCTGCGACTACCTGTAATTCTGTGGTTGAGTGAAAGTTTTGGGGTGACCCTAACTTTACCAGCACCTAGTAGTAGTTTCCATACTTGTGAAGAAATAGACAGTCCTTATTTTGAACCACGTGGGTTTCTTAAGTACCACTGGTCTAAACAGTGCATATGCAACCCGAGTTAGCCAGAAATACTATATCCCAATAACGGGTTTTCAAAGACTGTAATGATAAATACTGGACCTTGAAGCCAGATCTTAATTTCTTCTAGAAAAACTCTACGTAATTTTTCTGCCTGGTGGCGCGAAATACTTCAAGTATTAACTAACATTTCCCGACTATATATATATATATTTTTGTGGACAAATCTGTGGTGTGACTAAAGTGAATCCTATACTGAGGGAAGGCACCGACCTGACATTCATCATTTCTAGAAAACCTACGCTATTGACACTGTGCTCTGCTAACTCCCGCGCCTGGAATAATTTTAGGTGACTTAATCAGACATTTGAACAAATTTGCACACCCAAGTAGTCGTTCCCGGAGACTCCGAGTTAAATACGTCTTTTGGAACTGGGGACTTCTTGGCAGAAGACTGCATTTTTTTGAGTCTGTGTGAAAATCTAAAATCAGTGTGTTCCAAGAGGCAGCGAGCAAAGTCGTGAGTACCTGTATGAGAGGCCATGGCGGAATGAATGAGTGTACGCTGGTTTGAGTGATATTTTCACTATTATATCTTTGACACCCTGTTGCTGTCCTAATTTTTTTTTCAATCTGCATAATTTGTTGCTAAGGCTAGAGTTCTTGTGTTTTTGTCTTAGGTTAAATCAGACTTTTTTTTTTCTCAAACTCTGTGCATATAATTACGAGATAAAACAAAACAAAAACTCTTAGACTCAAACCCTATGTATCTGTGACTCGGGCGCCATCATCTGTTCTCTTAACGGGGCCGGGCTAACCCTAGAGTTAACACTATAACGGGGCTATCATCCTTGCAACATTTCCTTGAATTTTTATGACTATGTGTATATGTATTCTCCTTGATGTACTTTCTTTGATGTTGTGAGCCGATTTTTTCCTGATATTAAAATCGCTCTTGAACTTAATAATAGTGTTTGGTCAGCTCGTTCTAGATAATATATATATATCATTGTTATAGTTTTCCCACGTCTGTGTGTTTACCTGTCGTCACGTGTATGTGCGTGCCTGTGAGTGATAGAAATATACGTAATATGTATATTGGTGTAGTCTGTCTGACGCTGTAACAACTGTTGTAGAAGATAGGTGAGAGAGAGAAGAATTCTTTTTTTTCGCTTTCAGAGACAGCCACTATATCAAAATCTATCATCTCACGTGTGTGGAAATTCTATTACCTTTCACTAACTCTCACTGAGTCTATCACCTATTCAAACCTATTCAGAAGGGACCAAACCTAGTCTTAATTCTCCTATCGAAAATCTACGACAACAAGTCTTTCATGTGTTTACCCGATTCTATGTAATTTTATTGAAATTGATTCATATTTTAATTTAAAAGTCCTGACCAGAAGAAAACTTGGTTCAGGACAAAATAAAATTGAAAAAAATTGTAATTCCTAAATTTTAAACACAGTGTTAATTGACTTGATCATAGAGCTTAATATTAGTGTATGTGTGTTTGTGTACTCAATTACCAGCACACCACATTTCATTACCCTAGACATTAGACGTAGCTATCAGTCATATAAATCACAAATAAGTCTGCTTGAGGTCATAGGTGGTAGTAGTAAGGTACTCTGTAAACTCACATAAACTGTTATCCTCAGGGACCTTCACAGCTGACCTCATTCAGTACACTAAGTAACCTAGCAACCACACTTAATAACATCAAAACCCACCACAACTGTGGCATTTGACAGGACTTTGATGAAGCCAGCTGATAGTACTAAAAGGCAGTCTTTGTTCTGAAATCCTCAAGGTATAAAAAATACAGAGACCCAAGAACTCATGGAAAACATCATTTCGAGCAAAACAAATAAAATATTAAAAGAACACCAACTGCTGGCACAGGGGGGGGGGGTGATTGTGATGTGAACTGATTGAAGATCTACGTTCTACAAGGAGCTGAAGGAAAGAGAGTTACAAAAAAAAAAAACACATTTTGCTTCTCTCCGGCACTGTCAGTGAACTTATATTAACACTAGTGTAAAAGCCCGTCATAAGACATGAATTAAATTCGAAAGCACCAATACCAAACGGCAATTTTACTTATTCAAAAGTATTTTTAAAAACCACTGTGCATCACCACAGTACACGAACTACGTAACAGCAGATAGGATCCCAATGTTTGTATACGGAATCATACATTCTATAAATATTTTTGTGCACACCGTCATTTGCGCATTCCTCTTTGGTAAGTGTTACTATTCTCGGGAGAGTACATATAACGGAAACAATACAATTAATGTCTAGCTTTCAACCAAAGTTGCATCCCTAAGCATTACGCACTGACAGAAAAAGCTGGCATTATATATTTATCACATATAAGGAAGGGAAACCCGAGGCCTGTAAACAGTAAATAAATATTAGACAAACATAAAGGTATGTTTTCAGGCACTCGTAAGAAATAAAGAAGTAGAACACTAGACAACAGAAAAAAACAACAGACGTGAGTGGCTTACCCAGGATTCGAACCCCGGACCTTCCGTACGACAACACCGCCTAGCTATACAAGCGAATCACACTATCCTCCCGCAACACGCCTCTGTCGTTCGGGGAGTTATGCCAAGTAAAGCTAATGAAAGCTTGAAACGGCCATATTGTTTGCTCCCATCTGATAAGAGGTCTTGCCGAAGTCAGAAAAATATGCGTATTTTAATTAATTGCTGTGAAGTTCCAGGGTGTCTCTGAAGAGACAAGGAAAAAAAAGACTACAACTACTGCACCCTCAGGCGTGTATAAACAAGGCGACAATAAACGGTTGTGCGTATGGCGGCTGGCAAACTCATCTTGTAAGACAAATCGCCACAGAGGTCGCTGTTGCAAGACCATGTGACTGCTTCCAGCGGGAGGATTGGCTGCATTGGGTAGCCCCATGCTCCAAAGGGAGCACAAGGGAAACGTTGATGATGAAGACGGTGATCGATTACTGTGTTTGATATGCAGGGTTTTCAGCACCTCATTATTCGGGGATCTATACTACTGAGAACAAAAGTTAAGGGCCACCATTCAGTTTTTAGACAAGGTTTATATAATTGATTGGCAAACTGTAAAGACAAGTGAAAATGTCATTAAAACTGAGCTCAGAGAAATGTGTATACATTTCTGTGTGCACTAGGTTAATTTTCTTTAAATGTCCAAAAACTGGGTCACTTTAACCCGCACGTGAAAATTGCCATTGTTGCTGCAAAAACTCGTGGTTTTTGGAACACGCCCCACTAGTTCAAAAGGTGAAAAAGTGAGTTGAATTTGAATGCACGTGCAAAATGATCATCGGTAAAGAGTGTTCACCGTTGGTATGCAATAAGTCAGTATGACAAGTGGTCGAAATGATCACTGCATTAGCCATGCCACCAAGGAGAAGTCTCAGCACTGTAAACCGTGGTCGAGCCATGGCATGGATTCAGGATGGTCAATCTGTTCGTCATGTTGCAAGACGTTTATCAGTGTCACACTCTACCATTCAGAGACTTCTTGAGAGATTTCAAGCCACCGGACATTTGGAAAATCGACCCTGCTCACGAAGAATTACATAAACCTTGTCTAAACTAAATGGCGGCCCTTAACTTTTGTCCAGTAGTATAATAAAAGCAACTCTCCTAGCCGGAATACATCGTGGGGCACGCATACAGTTCAGCGATTGGCTTTGGTTCCCGCTTGTTAATGTACAAGGTCCAGGTCCAGTGACTTCGTGGACTGCCCGAAACAGGTTCATAGATAAAATCAACACCTTTTCAGCGTACAGAGCCCTTGAGTTACTGGATAAGGATAGTCATAGGAGCAGCATCCTTATCATATAGATGCCCCAAGAGATGCCCAATCAATACTTAAAAGATATATACATAACACAAAGGAAAACATATAAGGTTAGTACTTCAGGGAAAACATTCAACTAAATAAAAATTAAAAAGCAAGAACTAACAAAGCATTAAGGTAGTAGTATACCCAGAAAAGGTTAAAAAAAATAAAAATCCAACAATTTTCATTTTCATGCTTTAAATCATCGTCAACATGTTCTTGAACTAAAAATAATTCATAGAAGCTTAGAGATACTCTGGTTTGATAGGAATCAGTGTTTTTCTACACACACCCCCTTGAGTGATTTGCATAGCAACCAATGTTTATGGTTGGTTTACATGTGAATAATGACCCAACATGAAGGTGCGTAATTGTAAAACTGTGAAATTATAATTATACTGAGGCAACAGGAAAAAGATATTTATAATTTCTCCACGGGGAATCACTCAATGATTTCTTATGAATTTTTCAAAAGTGTGTGTCTAGAAAGCTTTGATCGAAATTTCAAACATTTGTTACATGCATTGTGCATTTTCATCAACATCAACTCTATTTTTTGCTAGTTTTATACTGATTCTGTATAACAGTAGTTAGCAGAGCTTCTTTTGTTCACAGTGGGAAATAAGACCTAGACTGGGAGGCGTGTACACCAACAAACCGTTGCCTGAAAATGAGACACCTATTGTCGATAGTGACGCTATAAAGCCTCTGTGCTCCTCAGCAAAGAAAATAAAGGTCATAAAGGTCCAAGAAAGTGAAGGACAAGCTAAAAATGACAACAGAGGAAATGGGTTTATCCTTATGGATGTAAAACTACTGTTTGGGTTTTTTATGCGCTAACTTTAGATGTGACAAATGTTATCAGTACTCACTGACCTGTGAGATCGTCGAAGAGACTCGGGATGGCTTTTGTCATGAAATCAGTATCAAGTGCACAAACTGTGGCGAATGGAATGCCAATTTCAATACTTCTGATGTTTCATCTTCAGCTACTCACAAACAAAGAAGTAAATGTGCGAATGGTGGCATTTGTGCGTTCTATTGGGAAAGGCCACAGTGCATTGCAGAATTTTTTGATATACATGAACACAAGTCAACCCATGGCAAAGAAAGCATACAGGAGAAACGCTGCACAGGATCTATTCAGCAAGTAAGGACATTGCAATGGAAAGACCATGAGAGCACTGAAAAGGGGATTCATAGACACTGCAGCTGCAGTAGAAGGAGACCTTTATTCAACAGGAGCTCATTAAACTTCATTTTGTGAGTTCTTTTTCTGTTTTTCTTTGTTTTCTCGGAATTGTCTTTTTAGCATAATTGGTGATCTTTGAAACAAGATATCTCTGGATCTGTACATTCAATTGACATGAAAATTAACACAGTTGGTTGTCATATAATCTTACAGATTCTGACCTAAAATGGATACAATTGAATTCAAAGTTTTAGTTTTATGACCATCATGCATATATAATGAGGCACAAATATCAAACATTCCAGAAATGTAAATTTTGAAAATTCATTAAAAATTAACAAATCTCTGTCATTCTAGTTCATGACCTCACGCTATATATAATGATTCAATTTGCCAAGTTTGAGTCAGATCCTTGTACAAATAACATAGTTATGATGTTTTAAAAAAAGGTGTATAATCTATTCACTACGGCGGCCATATTGGATAGCTAATTTGCATAATTAATGAGGTCATTATGTGGACAAACATTTTAAGTCCATACTAACACTATACCCATGGTTGTTTGATTCTGAAAGGAAAATTTGAGTTTTTTACCCTATCAAGGTTTATATAATTGATTGGCAAACTGTAAAGACAAGTGAAAATGTCATTAAAACTGAGCTCAGAGAAATGTGTATACATTTCTGTGCCTGCACTAGGTTAATTTTGTTTAAATGTCCAAAAAACTGGTCACTTTAACAACCCGCACGTGAAAAAAATTGCTAAACCCCATTGTTGCTGCAAAAACTCATGGTTTTTTGCAACACGATCCCCCTCCCCCCCACTATGTTTCAAAATAGTGAAAAGTGAGTTGAATTTGAATGCACGTGGAAAATGATCATCGGTAAAGAGTGTTCACCGTTGGTATGCAATAAATCAGTATGACAAGTGGTCGAAATAATCACTGCATTAGCCATGCCACCAAGGAGAAGTCTCAGCACTGTAGATCGTGGTCGTGCCATGGCATGGATTCAGGATGGTCAATCTATTCGTCATGTTGCAAGACGTTTAGCAGTGTCCCACTCTATCATGCAGAGACTTCTTGAGAGATTTCAAGCTATCAGACATTTGGAAAAATCGACCCTGCTCACGAAGAATTATATAAACCTTGTCTAAACTGAATGGCGGCCCTTAACTTTTGTCCAGTAGTATATTAAAAGCAACTCTCCTGGCCGGGAATACATCGTGGGGGGCACGCATACAGTTCAGATTGGCTTGGTTCCGCTTGTTAATGTACAAGGTCCAGGTCCAGTGACTTCGTGGACTGCCCGAAACAGGTTCATAGATAAAATCAACACCTTTTCAGCGTACAGAGCCCTTGAGTTACTGGATAAGGATAGTCCATAGGAGCAGCATCCTTTTATCCTTATCATAGATGCCCCAAGAGATGCCCAATCAATACTTAAAAGATATATTACATAACACAAAAGGAAAAACATATAAGGTTAGTACTTCAGGGAAAACATTCAAACTAAATAAAAATTAAAAAGCAAGAACTAACAAAGCATTAACAAAAACTAACTACTCATAGGACAAGGAAAGACAACGAGGTATAGAAAAAAATAGGGCAACAACTCAAAAAGAACAAATGCCAATACAAATTAAAACCAACTGTAAAGGACAATAGTTATCTATAAACAACACAAAAGAGAAAATAACATTTACAAATACTAATATAAATAAAAATCAGCAACCGGAAAAGACAATAGATATTTAAATTGAATACAAAACTAGAAAATAAAATGACACTAAATACCCCAATTATAACCAACTTTCAGGTTGAACAGGGTAGACCAAGATGGAATGAGAAGAGGCAAGAATGGACAGATAAGAGCCCGCTCTACACCCATCAACACATCAAAACAACAACAACAACAACAACTTATCTATACATCTAAATTCCATGTAGAATCATGTCAGCTTGTGATGATGAAATTATTTTAAAGAATGAACGGTTTTCTTGATTTCATTGTTTGTTCGTTTCTTTCATTTCGTCGAAAACAAAAAATCCAAAGTAATATGTGGGTACATTTGTTTCTCTTATGCATGGGATGCCCGCTTCACCCCTATGTGGGTTATAATTTTGGTAAAGCACTCAACATTTAAGTTTCATTTGATGCTGTAACTGTTGTTACTGTCATTAGTTTTTGTCGCGCTAAAGAAAGTCCAGAAGAGTTATTCTACCATTACGCCTCATCAAATAATTCAAAATTTCGAAAAAAAAAAATATGTTCTTCAACTTTGCGTTGTGTTGAATATTGTAATTTGTATATTCATTTGCCAGAAACATCTGTTTCTCGACATCTCTTTCGCATACAGTTAACATCAAATTGCTTCTAAGAATATAAGCATGTGTCACGCAATATTTCGAGACACGTCTAAAACTATTGACTCTCGAAAATCACTAATCTTATTATTCCTCCCCTCAAAACTCTGGCTATGGGTTGTACTTTTTTGGCGCCAATGAAGGCTTTGAAACTATCATAGTCGCTTGCACAATGTCTATAGGTACGTTGATGCGCCGATTCAACTGAAATGATTAATGAACAGGAAAAAAAGCTATCTGGAACTTCCATAGGCAAAGGAATTTTCACGGTAGGTGATGTTAAGTTGTATTGCTCACAAATTGATTTATTCCGTAGAAAATCACATTTTGTTCAGTATTCGACTATCTGTGTTTTAGAATGCTTCATTAGTGCATTTCTGTCTGGTTTGATGAGTTCAAGTGGCTATATCGAATTATAGCGTTTTTCTCTCTCGCGGCACAGTTACTGGTTCCAGGATCCACATCTGGTAGAGTCACGCTCCACTCTATCCAGCTGTCAATGGGTACCTGACCCTGTTCTTTTTGAGTTAGGGAAGTCAAAGGCAGAGAGGACGGGAACTGGTCAGCTCGCCTCAGAAAGCTGGACATATCATGGTGGAGATACTTTAATAATTTACTCCTCTACGACATTTTCTGCTATGGGACTACCTTTGCCTTTTATCTTCGTACAACCTGATCGTTGTCGAGCTTAACGACATACATCTTTCGTTTCAGTGTACGTATGCTCCAAGGATCCTCTGTGATATTTAAAAATGTTTAACAAAGAGTTTATCAGATATTAGCACTCGTTTGGAATGACTTTCTGAATCTGCCTAGGGCATCATGACCGTTAGCTGTGTCGTTTATTGTAACCTGAAGTAATTCAACAGGTGACTTTCCTGAAGTAGGATTAAGGTGTTTTTCTGTAGGCACCAAATGTACGTATTTCTGCTCCTTTAGTGATCGAATTCATGCCAAATATTCAATGATATTAGGAATATGCGTCCGCTGCAATGATCGAATATTGGTTCTTAAAAGAGACCCTTCACAATCAATTTGAATTCTCACTCAGGATTGTTCTTATTGGTTTGTCATGAGGCACATGTCTTTGCTGTTGCTACCATATTGGCGTTAATATTTGGTCACTAGTTGTGGCGTCATGCCAACCATTTCATGCGATCTACACCAAAATATAACTGACGCAGTACATGTAGGACTTTTTGTAAAGTGCTGAAGGAATAATGCCGCCACTAAATTCAGCTTGCCAAAGTAAAATGTCCTTGCGAATAGACAAGTTCAGACTACGATCAAACAATGGTTTGAGCGAGTCATTTGGGTAAGATATGGAGCCTAGCCATCCTAACTGCACAAATTTGCGGACTCTGTTAAGTATTTGATCCTTGCTGTCTCTGTCTCGACAAATTGAAAATCAGTTGAAAGAATCTGAAGGTCCATCATCATTCCAAACGGAAATAGAGTTTTCAGATTGATCAGAACATGGATCTGACCCCCTAGGCACTCTTGACAGTTGTGTCAGCATTAGCCTGCATTCTTGTAGGTCGATATTTGATCACAAAATTGTAGGACATATGCGTAATTGTCCAACATTAAAGACATTGATAAAACAGGTCGTTTGTGATTCAGTTTTAAAAAAATAGCCAGGACGGAGCTTCTAATCTGTATGCAGTCTGTGTGGTTGTGTCTGTCCATACAAATCATTTTCTTTAAACAGTTAAGAAAAAAATATATTATCCAACCGCTAATGAGTTATAATTAGGATATAGTGTCTATAAATATAAATACGTTCAATTATCGCTATTTGTTTCTGGCATTATCCATCCTGGCCAACTATTGTATACAGGGTAAGAATTTTTTTTTTCTGTTACACTATGAGGTAGCCAGCCTCCCACACAACTTCATATTAGTCGCCTTGTTCGACATGCCTGAGAATGCATTAGTCCTAGTTACGATGATAAAACACGTTGACTTGAGTTTTAGATTTTTACAATAATTAAAAAAAAAATTATCATCATTATCATCAACACCCTTCAGCACCCCAAAGAGCATTGGCTTGCATTCAACAAATTTATGTTGTCATCCTGTCACGTGTCGTCTGCTCAAGGTTTTTCCATGTCTTCTTAATCCCCTTCATACATGTCTCCGTGTCTCGTCTGCTTGTGTTTCTCTCCACCTCTCTTACCCTTAAGATTCCAGAAAGGGGACTGTCATGTCATCCTATCAACAGGTTTCCTCAGTGTGTGTCCTATCCATCGCCAGAGCCTTCTTTTCGTCTCTTGTTCTACTGGCAGTAGCCTGGTTCTCGCCATCAGTTATACATTGGTGATCTTGTAATGTCACTTCAATCCTTCTATTCAACGCAAGCCTCCTTTAATGAAAGTCTGTAGCTTTTTGATTAATATGCATTACTAGATCTGTATTAGACTTTAACTTTCTTATTGTGCTTTTTTACTATTACATATCAGTTCTTGTTAAATATTGTTTGACTATATGCTGTGTAATTCACTAAGTCTGTCTGTTTAGTCTCAACACCTGTTCCATAGTTACGGGTGAAAGTAAGCCTGGACATAATTTAATATTGGGATTCTCTGTTGTTCATACTTCTTACATTATAATAGAAGTATGGCAGGAACATTTCATACAACGATCATGTAGTGGGCATCAAACATCGTTAAGATGAACGTTGAGATAACCTTTGATTGATAACGCCGGTCATTATAACAACATGGTCAAATTCTTGACCAATTTGAAGACTTCGTCGATTTGAAGATTATTTATATTACTTTGACATCTAATCTCGCTCCTCGTGCCAGGGACCCACTAGCCACTGATCACAACGAATTCAATGGAAGTTCTGCCGTGGCAAGCAGGGCTATAAGTCTCTGAGGCGTGAGACATCGAAATGAGCCGTTATCTGGCAACAATTATACATCTTGACGGATTCCTGAGAAGATTCGGCAGGAATAGACTTCATCGTCTTTTAATTCATAATCATGTTAACATATATGTGTCTTCTCTTCACATCAGAGTAAGAACACCGAAAAGTACGTCTATCATTGACGACTAAAATATTACAATGCCTCAAGAGTCTGATTTGTATGGCAACCAATCGACGTAGCAAAGTGCGTCATCTGCATTCAACGATAATGCAGAAAAGTACGCACAAATATTTAAAATATACATTTATTTCAGATGCGCTCACATGTGTGTCTATCAAGACTAGACTGGCATGTGAGAATCGCACACACTTAACTCCCAAGCGAAAAATGACTTAACACGGACCTTGTGTCTATGTTGAACGCCTAGCTAAAACGAGTTAAAACTCCTTTTTTAAAAATCATTTTAAATGTGACTGTAGTTCCATTCGGCACTAGTCATAGGCTCAGATACAAAATCCCTATGTTTTTATTATACCCCTGGATGTCCGTTGGAAAGAACAGCTTCAATCATATAAGATGAGGCATTGTGACGTAGAGTATGAAAATTGAAGTCCCTGAATTGATGGATGATAAAGGATAGTAGCCTTAAATAGCATCGTAGCCCCTGGATTTTTGTGAAACACAATAGTCAACGTGGATTCCACGCGGGCTCATTAGTATGCGTCATTTCCACGTGGATTTTTACCAACGTTGGATAATTAATATGTAAACAGTTATCATGCGTGCAGTCAGGACATCGCTTTGTCTTAATGTTGAGTTTGGCCACACCTACTGCCAATCTCTAGAGCAATTAAAATCAAGCATTTCTCTGTGTCGTAAGATCAGAGATTACACCGAACAAATAGATAATTTTCTTGTTTATAGAGATAAAATAATATAGGGATAAAATAGTGGAGTTGTGTGAAACATCATCGCCTCGCCTGTAGGTCAGTACTAACTTTCTATACCTCGTCCTTAGGACACTAACGGTAACAATTTTATATATATAACCTCGCAGATTAGCCGTCTGAAAGCATAAACACACACACAGTTTTTACTTCCGGTCTAAAAGTCGCAGTTTTGTGACGTATTGCAGATGCGTTGGTTCAATTTTGAATGAGAACGTTAGTTACAGACCAATAAAACGATTAATGTGGAATATTTGAAAATACAGTGGGAGAAGGAATGAAAAGGAGCATAGGTGGTCGTGTCACTAGTACGTTGTTTACAGAAATTTGAAATTTGAACCCAGAGGAGCATAGAAGGATAGAGAAGAAAAACTTAGATAATGTTCTTACACACTAAAAGAAAGGACAGTTAACAAATACAATGACATTAATGGTTAAATAGAACATTAAGGTGTTAATGTATCTTAGGGTGGATAGAAAAATATGTTATTTGAATAAATAAAGGGGAAAAACAATAATGGTAAATATAATAAAGGAAAGAATAAAAATATAACTACTGTGTGACAGACAGCAGCCTGATCTAGAATTACTTTTCAGAATTTGAAACACTTAGTAAACAACCGAGATATTGGTAGAAGACAGATAGACGAACAGACGTATATCTCTCTCAGCTTGCCACATATTGGGAGGGGGGGGGGGGGGGGAGGTAGGGTAGTCTCAAGTTTGAAAGTTGTAGTTTCAATTTGAAAAAGGACGACGCTAGAGGTATGATAGTCCCTGATTGGCTGGAGTCTAAATATACTAACGGTAGTGATAAAAACAATTTGAACTGGCTTTAGTTGCACTTATAAAATATATTTCATACACTACTGTATTGTTGTGTTAAAGACCAGAATTTCAGTACGATTCTGCCTTTGCTAAACTGCACTAGCAAGCGATCTGGAAGTGATCATGTTATCGCAAATTTAACAAATTAGTAGGAATATTTCATTGATTCGGTAAGATAAAACATTTATATTATCATTATTATTATTAAGATGTATGTATTATTGAATATATATGAAACTTATATGGGTAGAAGCCTATCTAGAAAGACGCCAACATCAAACTTTGTGTTGTGTCACAGAGTTGTTAAGAAAGATATTATCATTTTGTAGTAAAGCCAGACAGGCTTACTGACACTTTGGGAGAAAATAAAATAAAATAGTAATGGGGAAATTAATGTACAGTATTGAGATGTAAGACCAGCAAACCATTGGCCGTCTTCTTCAGCAAGTCACCGTGATTGTACATGACTTGGTATAATTAAATATAAAATGTTCCTTTGTCAAGGAAAGTGTCAAACTGAAGTTTGAAGATTGTCTGACCATGAATGGGGTACACAACCAAATAAAAACGATAACTATTTAATGAGTTACCATGCTAATTCTGACATTATTGAAATTGTTAATGTGTTTAGGGATAGAGAGAGATAACTGAGATGTTGAGGAGGGCTTATTCCTCTCCTTTCAGGGTTTCTTCAATGAATCAAAAGTGTGCCATAGGTCCCACTATACCTGTATGTACACCTGCATCTGAATATTGGAGGCAGTGCTGCCTATTTGCCTCATTGTTGTGAAGTCAATAACTGTATCCTGGCTTAGCAGTGTGGAGCTGCTGGTTTGAACTTAAACCACCTGTGGGTCCAGCAACTACGAAGATAAGAACTTGTCCAGGGCACATGAAACCTTCAACTAACCACTCTCTTCCCAAGTGTATTTCATAATGCAGAAAGTGATGAACACAGTCGTTTTTCCAAATTAGTACCCACTCATAGGATCAAGATTTATTTGACACTTTTCAAGATTGACATTTGTCTTTAGATGTGCATAATACAGACTCATTGGTAGTTGAAATAATTTTCTTATAAATACATTACATTATCACTTTGAGTTTATTCATTTTAATCCTGTATCCAATAAACTGGAATACAGGAACAATAAATTGTAAAAAGATTTCAAATTTAAAACTTTAAACAGTGACTGTTTCATTATTGTTCATTAAGTTATAAGTGTAGTGTTTTCATTTCATTACATTACATCGCATATACCCTAGACATCTAGCTAGACAACACTCACACACCTATACACTTAATTAGGAGAAAATATATGACAGGTTGAGGTCATAGGGTGGGTAGCAGACAGGTTCCCTGAGAAAACCATATTCATAAATAACTAACCTTAGGGCTTGCACAGCTGACCTCTACATCTGTTACAAACTAATATCTATTCTTTAACATCAAAACCCACCACACTCTGCACCTTTCTGTCACCCCGCCTAGTAGGAGTTGCCAAAGCTTATCTGGAGAGCGGCTACCATCAAAAGCAGTGGTTGGTCCCCAGAAAACGGACGAAGCTGTTTAACGCCTTCGTTTAGCATCTCAGTGCGAAACAGAGAAGAGTGCGGAAAGCACTGGTGGTCGAACAGAGACGGGGGGAAGTCTGGAAGCTTTGCAGCGGCGCAGAAACGCCAGAATTCCCCTGATATAAAAAAAAAGTTGTGAAAAGTTCGCGTGTCCCCCTTGATCCTTCAATTCTTTAATTAGAATTATTGCGACCACTGAAGAATGCGGTTATCATTTGCGCCAGAGAGTCTGAATAAAGTACTAGCTATATAGAACAAGATTTTCTCGCGGATATCCTTTCTATATTGGAGACTTTAATTCCTTCTCTGTTTGTGAAAGCGGTAATAATATTAGTTTCAAGTGATCATGGTCCTTGTTCTTTCATTTTATTTCACTGGATTTTGTGTTATTAATTTAAATCTATTATTAAATAAACCCATCTCAAAAGTTTCCAGTTGTAAATTAAATGATAAATCTATGATAGGAAACTCTTTACAGAGCGATACAACAGGAAGCAATACTGATCATCAGAAGGAGTCAACCCCATCCGACAAGTGTTTCGGCCCAATTACTTCCTTTACACTCTAAGGGGGCGGGGCTCACTTGGTTCATGACTCCCAAGCGTCTTAGCTTCCTGTTGTCTTGTATCGAAAATGAACCTATTTCACTTATGGTAGCGACTTTTAAATCCACAACTCCGCCAGCCGTGGAGGCAATATGTGAAAGTAAACAAAGAGAAGACAAATTATTCCCGTTCGTTTCCGTCGCCCCTTCTCAACTAAGGACACACACACTGAGACATTAGCCCGCAGCCGACGAGCAGCGCGCCACAAGCCACTGAAATTTTGTCCCTCACACTCCCCCTATAGTATACATCGCCTGTTGACCCAGGGTCGCACCTCTTTCACTCGACTCGTAAAACCAAAAAAACTCAGCGTTGTGGACTATAGAAAAATTTTGGTGTTTTTTCTCTACCGCAGCGTTTATTGTTACGATGTCCATCGTGCCCATTGCGGTTGTTCCACAGCCAGCCTGAGCCTTTTCGGCAGTTTCACTAAGCCTCTTCAGTGCCCTTGTTCTAGACTGTCCCTTCAGCCCCCAACAGTTTCAATAAATCATACACTGATGCAGCCACAAGCCCTCTTTGCGCCCACTTCAAACCGCCCATGACCCTTGCACTGAATCCATCGTGTCTCAGATCCGCCGGCCAGATCACTATACTTGGCCGCTTTGAATCAGAATGTTGCTCGTCTAATCTGGATTCAAATGGCACGGTTCCATTCAATCAGTATGACCTGAAGCGTTGCTGCAGAATGAAGCGCTATAATCCGGCCGTCGTCCGCGATTTTCTGATACACTCTGGATATCCCCCCGTCCAGGTAGGTCTACCGCGCCAATCTCCCAGTCGTTTGCACAGTCAAGAAGAGAATGGTAAACTGCTACCAGGTTTACTCGGTTTTGGGGTGTGCTGACTTTTCCTGCCCTCAGAAAGTAGTGTTTGCGGTGTCTGGCAGACTTTGCTATTCGCTTTCATTCTTGCCTGATCTATTGTCGCAGCAAGCCTCATTTAGCACTTTGTTATGGCGCCAAGTGTATCGCCCTTGCCCTAATGCCAGCTTACAACGCCGAGAGCACGTGATTCAAAGTGTCTGCCTCTCCCCTGGCACAGGGGGGCAATGCTCATCACCGACTTTCCCCATCCCACAAGGCTGCTGGCCGACGGCAGCAGGTCATCCATTGATCCAACCACGACGCTGAGCCTAAGAGGTGCCATATGCCATATATCATTCCATGTCAAGGACCTCTGCAGGGCTCCTTCCACATGTAGTACACATTGGATCCATTTGCCTTGTTGGACCTGCTGCAACTGCTTTTTGCAACCTCTTATCATTCTCAGCTCCTCGTATCTCCTGAACTACCATGTCTCTGCGCTCCCTGCTTGATGCCTTGGACCACCAGCGGATGTCATCCATGCCCAAATCCCCTCTATTCGTTTGTGTGTATCCGATTACCTCTCTCAGTTTTGAGTGACTCTTCAGCAGCATCAACAGCTTCTTCCCCCCTCCACTTCCTTCCCGTTTTCAGTGTGGGCTGAATGGACTTAACCACGTCATCAGCTGACTCGCGTAGCATCATTGCAAGCCTTGCTTTTCCAACTTTGTACTCTTCAACAACTGACTTGAAAGGAAGCAGAAGTTTTGACTTTCTGAAGCACAGTGCTACATCTGACAGACCTGGTGGTACCCCTAGCCATTTCCTCATTAACTTGTTGACCTTCTGCTCTATAACTTCCAATGTACTTGTGCTTTATTTCATATATAAGCAGTGGCCACAGCAACATAGGTACTAACATGAACTGGAGGCACCACAGTTTGAACTTTCCTAGAAATCTGCTTTGGTCTATGATCTGTAGTCCTCTGTCTGCCATTTCTATTGTCTGTTGCACTGCCTTCGAGTCTTTTAAAGAGGCATCGTACACCCTGCCAAGACTTTTAACAGGTTCTTCAATGACAGTAGGGATTCTTTGGCTAGAAACCGTGAATATGACCTCTGCTATCTTCCCTTTCCTGACTGATAGGCTTCTCGATTTCTTGGGTTTGAAGCTCATTCTGCACCAGCTGACTAGTTCATCCAGGCGTGCTAACATCCTCCGGGCCTGATGTTCATCTGATGTCAGAATTGTTGTGTCATCCATGAATGCTTTGAGCGGTGGCATGTGACACATTCCACCAAGCTTTGGGCCTATAGCCATTCCTTCAGCCGCATTGAGGATTACCTGCATAGCCATGACGAATAGTATCGGAGAGATGGTACATCCCATCGCAATTCCAACTTCAAGGCCAATCCACTTCATTGTGTACTCTCTGGTTGACTTGCACCGAGCTTTCTGGACAATGCTCTCTACCTCTTGCACTGTTGGGGACTTAGTGTTAAATTCAGCTCCTGGCTTCCCCGGCCATTTAAGGCCTACCATGCTGCTGAGCGGCTCATCTTTGCGACCATCTGAATATGTCCTTCTGTGGTGAAGTGGGATGTTATAAATATTTATAGGGGACTTAGTGTACTGACTGAGATCAGCTGTGAAGGTATATATATCTAATAAGAGTAGTGTATTATATATAACCTTACTTGCTACCACATATCTATATATCTCAGTCAGAATTATTCTGGAATAGTGTGATGACTACGTTATGTGTCTAGGGTACGTGTATGATGAAGTGTAAGTCACAACAACAGACAGATAAACAATTTAATTTAATCCACTACTCTTAACAACACTGTGACACTCACATACATATAACACTCTATGAGAATATCTTAAAGAAGTCACTCGTAACTTTTCAAATAACAATATGTATTCATTACTGGCATGAATGAATATGTGTCCTGATTCAACTACAAGGGAACCAGGAATCACAATCAATTTAAATTACAAGTTATGTACAGAATGTATTTAATATGAATATTGTAGTGACATATATTATTACAAATATTCTATGTGTGTCAGTTGTGTAGTAGTAAAATGAGGTAATACTGGTTTTGTTTTGTTCAAGCTCTGTTGGTATTTGTCATCATGACTTCAATAGTTTGTCTTTTGGGACTAGTATTGGAGATGTTCTCAGTTCCTGATATTAAGACAATTAAATTCCCCTCTGAATGTTATTTTTATAAAGTCATTTCAAGATGAGGGGACATAATGTTGAGCTCAGCTGGCCAAGTTAGCTTATCTGGCGTGATGGCGGCAGGAAAGGACTCCTCTGCTCGAATTCTCCTCTGGGCTCTGGAGACACCTCACTGATAGCTAAAAGGACCAAGGAGTATGCTGTCCGACACTGGATTCAGCAAAGCTCTGACCAGGTGCTGCTCAGTACCATCAAGACCACTGTCCCACAATTTCATGGAAATAAACACAGATACGTTGATTAGCAATGAATTCTGGCACAATTACTGGCACAAATTTCCATCTGCTTATGTTCCAGGCTTTTATTTTAGCAAAATTGTGAGCTGGCTTCAACGCACTGATGCTTTATCAAGCTTATTTAAACAAGTGGTTTCGAACTAACGCTCCCAAGTGATTATATCCAGCGAGTCTAGCCAATGAGGCCCCGTTTCGACAAGTGTTTGAAAAAATGTTACCTTTCCCCGTTTCCCCTAACAACGAAAGATAGTATTTATAGTCCGACCAATCGTGGTTAGGCTTTCATTTGTTGCGCTCCAATCAATTGGGAGTTTACATGGTAGGCTATTTATGTAACGTAAGGTTTTTTCAAACACGTTATATAAAAAAAAAATTTTATGAGCAGAAATGATTCCATGCTGTCAGGCATCCTCACTATTTTTATTTTGGGTATAATTTATTAATTCCTGGACTATTTGCGTAACGTTTTTACATATTATTTGTCAGCAAGCCCTAAGGAACCCAAATATACCAATTTGAAAGAGCTACGTGGCTGCGTTCAAAATATGTATTTTCTACCTCCTGTTTCGAAGATGTGCTGTCTGGGTACTGTTATGTTTTCAACCGTAAACCCATCTAATGTTGTCTTTCCTAATAAGAGTTTTTTATGATTTATAAACCTAACTCTGGGAAAGGGTAGTGTATTTTATCACTGTCCGTCTGAAAAAAAATTAGTGCATGTAGACTTACACGCGTGATGGCAGCATTTGTGTATCGCGCGACGCGTGTTGCATGCGTTTCCGATTTTATTCGCTCCTCTCTCTCTCTCTATATTTGATTCCATCTGTTCGTTCGTTTTGGTAACGTAATATAATTAATGTTAGGATTAATTTAGGTCATTACGCAGGGCCTCTCAATGTTTTTCTTAGAAATGCAGCACACGTTTCATTGAAGAAAGCGGGTAATAATACAGTAAGCTTTTACTATCAACGTGAAAGCGTTACAATTTGCAGACGAAGCATAAAACAAGGGGGATTTCGAGTACAGTCATTGTGACAGCACTGTTCTTTACCATTCTTCTTCCTTTATTTATTATATGTATTTATTAGGCTTTATATTTACTTGATAATTTATATATGTGGAGTAGAATATTCCACGACACCTTCTAAGGTGTTCTTCCAGGTCTTCTTTCCTGATGTTTAGCGTACCCGACAGTGGCTGCTCAAACAGTTCTTTGGCAAACTTGAAGGGCTCCCTAAAGAATCTTTTCCTATTCCCTTCGAGGTATCTTCCTTCTCTTCCTGCGCACAAACCTTATCCTGCTCATACAAAGGGCATTTTGTTGGCGCCTTTGCAAGTGCTCCCAAAACTTGCCGTAACCCTTCCTTCTCTGTGGCAACTGCGTTCTTGAAAACAGTTTTCTGGGCAAGTCTGTTTCCCTGAGTTTTCATCTATTTTAATTTGTCTTTCTACTTTTCCGTGGTGGGTTACTTTCCCTTGCCTCCCTCACATGAAACCGAATTCTTTGCGACAGTGCAGATATACTATGTCGCCGAAAGATTCCATCTGTCATCTTCTTCTCCAAAGTTAGCTGCTTCAGGTTTGTTATCCAACTCTTTTGCCAAGGCTTCGTCCAGCTGCTTCCAAAGCCCCTTTGCACTGGCAGGTGAAACTTTATTGCATCTCTTTTTTCCCGTCCCAAGAAGTGTGTGATTTATCATCATCTGCAGATCAACTTGAATGTACTCAGCACTGTGGATTGACTCCTGGCTGCGTTTTTCTAACGTCTTACCCGTCGAGACAGAGCGCTGTTGATCTCCCCCTGATGAACTCCTACACCCCTTTTTCGTTCTGTTTATTTTCATTCCTCTCTGAGTAGAGAATTCCCTACCAACAGACACATGGGAAATATCCCAGCCGTTGTTCAGAGCTCGAAGTCCAAGTAAACGGTTCTGGTAGATTCCAATGAGGCGCCTGTGGATTCATCATCCTCACCGTTCGCCCCCCTTTCGTTGAATCCTGGGGGCATCTATCGTTTTTTTTGGGGTCCTGTAATAGCAATTGAATAACTGCTTACGAGGTAGCTAACCCAGGGTCAGCCCGGTTTCTAGTCTTTCCCAGTGTCATCTGTCTTTCCAGAAGTCAATCGGTCTTTTTCCCGATCGTCACTGGTTTTTTGAGGAAACCATGCAACTATGATAGGAAACTCTTTACAGAGCGATACAACAATATAATAGGATGCATTTAAATTTTATTTAGAAGCCGCTAAGAGATTTATAACAAATTAATACAGTTTAGTTCTGTATATACGTGTGTTTTTAACCATTAGACTCACGGAGATTTTTTCTTAAATATAATAACTGAATACGCTAGTGTTTAAAATAGTCTTAACTGTGTGGGCAGGGCAGCTGTTACAAACATCAATAAAAGAATGTGTGTGTGTGTGTCCGTCAGCTGGTCCAGGTCAGTATTCAGTTTAATGGTTGAGCGCAGGTAAATATTCTGAAGTGCGCTAACTCTTGTTACGTTTCTTGGTTCACGAGTCGTTACAGGCCTGTCCGCCTGAGATGGAAATTCTTGACCTTATTTTTATTCTTCCTTCCCAGAGTTCGTTCGTACCCTTTTTATGTTTAGTGAAAAGCAATCTAGTAAAATGGTTTTGTCAAAGTATCCAACTGTAATATTCCAACGAAAACTCAGCAATGTAAAAAATAAAATATAGTTTTTTATTAACGTGATTTGGGAACAGCAATGTCATTGGCACAATAGTGAAGTACTTATATTTCTTTCTTACACAAAGTAGTGAGTATCCAAAGATGAAAAATGTAAATCCACAGAAATAATATATCCAATAAAGTAAAATACAAACTTTTCTACTTAAAAATACTTGTCTAACCTGAACAAAACTTGTCAAGTTAAAAACAACTTGTCTTGATAATCTCAAAGACGAAGTTATGTAAAAAAAAATCCTCTCGCCTAACGAATCCTAAAATCTGTACAAGCCCTCTCAATCGCCCATGTCCTCTTCTTTATATACAGCCCCACTCTTTTTTTTTCCCGCCAATTTTCACACGATGCTTTATTTTTCACACACAGACTCTCACTTTATTTTTTCCTCAGCTTTTCGACTTTTTTCACACGACTCTCACTCTAGCAACGGAAAAAACCCAGATAAGCAACTTCTCCCAAAACTTTCCATTCAATAAACATGCATTTATTATTTTGTTGTTCTGGGACAGCTTTTCTCGAAGCCGTGAACTTTTCATGATACTGTATTTGGTGCAACAAATGTCTTAACTGCTTTTTTAACGTTGTTGTTTCTCATTTTATGTGGTTTTTAACACGTATTATTTGTAGTGTATGCCAAGCGGTCACAACTGTAAACTTAGCGCGTCAGAATATGATTAGTATTGAGCGTATGATTTCATGTTTTCTATTTTTTTCACATAGGATGAAATCATATAACCTTTGCGTCCCCAGCAATTATAGAGTCCTCCAGACTCGGTTCTTCTACCCATCCAGAATTTTATGAACCTTTTAAATATAATCTTCTTGTGGCGGCCCTGTGCGGTCTCGCTCTCTAAATTTACATGAGATAAAGCAACCCAAGAACATTTAAAACTCATAAGCAATAAAATTATGTAAAATAACTGGAGAAGAACAATTGCCAGAAGCGATATATATATTTAAGTTTTTACTGCTCTACTGTGGAAAAGAATATATTCATGTACACTGACAGCCCTGTTATTTTCCACTGGATTTAAACCCGAAGAAAACCTAACTCGCTGTTCAGATTCTTTGTCATCACGCTATAGAAGTTTTTCCCACCACCAGCGGTGAAATCCAGGAGGCCACTACCTTCTCATAACGATACCTGTGACAGTGCGATCCCGTAGAAACGTTTTAGATAGAAATCAAACAAGAACACTAATGCTTCACCTTCCAGCGATTACGTGAAAATTTGCTGAACGCCAAACCCGATAGTCTGGGGCTGGAAAACGAAGGAAAAGACTCATACATTTGTTGAGAACTTTTTTTAGCTGTTTGTGTGATTCTAGGGATTGCCAGATTCAACGATCGGTAAGTGTGAATGGATGTGATGGCCATCGCTAGCGTGCATGAATGAATGAGATATATTAGCTAAACTTAATTTTTTCTTTATTTGGTAAATATCCTTTACTACATTCATTGTATTTTTCCTCTCTAAGAGAGGACTGTTTACATTTTCTTATCTCATCCCCCCTCCCTTAATCTGCTTAGTCAAGGGATAACTGGGAGAATACTAGGACTCTGTTCCTACACCCCATACTAAATAGCGTAATAACCCCTATCAGAATAAATTAATCTTATCTTTTGGTTAAAATTGTCTCTTTCTGATAACCACTTGTCTTTGGACTGGGTTTTTTTTTTTGTCTATACAAGCGGGAAGGGCATATTGGGATTATACTATTCTAAAAAAAAAAGACCACACCCCCCCCCCCACCACAACCTTGTTATTTGTATTTTTCTGTAACTATGATCTTTTTGACTGTACCATGCTAAATGTTGTGATTTTGGTTTAAATGATAATAAACACCATAAAACTGATATTACTGTGTTGGCCGACCCATTACCCCATATCTGTTATAGGTAGTTTGTATTCACGTCTGTATGTTTGTAGCACCAAATTGGTGCGTGTACATGAGTGTTGAGTAACTGGCAACAATTGTTTAGCCAGGAGAGGTTTAGGAGTCTACAGATAAATAAAATTGTCGTAAGATAGGCAAATCGGAGAAATTACCCGATTTCAGAGACTGTCCTTACTCTTTTTCAGCACCCTTGTGAATCAACTATTCATTTCGTAACCCTTACTATCACATAGCCTTCACTATCATTTACCACTCGGACGGGACCACTATTTCTAAGTCCTATCTCAAATAAAATTACGACAATAAATGGGGGTTCGTCCGGGATTTTGAGTCTGATCTAGAAATTAGTACCACTAAACGAATTTCAAAGTTTGAATGGCGTTTTCTTCAGTCTTGGACCACGTGTAAGGAAAACCCTTATTCCTTAATATGTTGAGTGGCGTAGCCAGCTGGGAAAATCTTGAAGTTGCCTATGGTGGCCGAGGTAAGGTGGGTGTTTTACACAGTTATACTTGAGACAGAAATCCTTGAACTCTTTGCAAAAATAATGATGCCCAAGTATGTAACTTCTAATTTTTAAAAGTGACATTTGGACCAGTTACAGCGTATTTCCTGCAGATTCAGTGGCGAAATAATTATTTACACGTATAAAGATGTTCTTCATCTTTTCTACTCATTGGGTAATGATGACAATAAATTACTTGGATTCATCATCGAACTAAGTTAGTGAGTAGTCATAAGAGATATGGGACCCAAGACGCATCAAAAGTGAGGAATGCAGTAAGCGACCCATAGCTTGACTGCTTGCGTCAGGGTTAGCGAGCCAGAGCTGACCAAGACCCTACTCCACCTCCACGTGGTGGTTCTGGAAACAGGCTGCATCACTGCAGTCTGGCTGAGAGAGTAAGGATCGAAGAGGGAAGGCAAACCCAGTCCCAAAAATGCCGTGCTCAAGTCGGATGTGTCGGCCGAAAGGCACAGATATCGCAGCTCAGGTGTAAACAGACACAATGCAACCAACGTCCTTTTCAGGACGAACGAGGAAGAAGAAGAATAAGAGATATCAGTTTTTTCAATAAATGTTGTCATTCTTTTTTTGGCTTATGGAAACGTTCATCGTTGTTTGGTCATGGTTAAAGATAGAAATTACTGATGAGTGTAACTGTGGCACTGATGTAATGACTACTGATCATCTACTTCAATGGTGCCCAACATATGAGGGACAAAGAAAGCATATATGGTCATCACCAGTGCCATTCCTAGAAAAGCTCTACGAAGATGTCAACAGCCTCAGACTGACCACTGCTTTCTTTGAACATATTCAAGTTGACGTCAGAGGATGAACGATGAAGAAGAAGAAGTTTGGTCATGGACACAGTTTCACATTTAATAAGAGTTGACAATAACTTTTGAAATTACCATTAATCTGACAGTTTCACTTGGCTTTAGCGCGACAACCATAGGGACTGCCCAACTGCATTTCTGAACTGACTGGACAATTCACGATTAAGCCGTTAAATGTTTTCTTGTCTGCTTCCTTTTGAGCAAACGGTGCTGGGCGTGGTTTGTGGAACTGGAATAGCGTTAGTCTGAGGATAAAAATGTCCTCTAAAAGTACTGCGGTAAAATTTGGCTTTGATTGAGCTGTTCAGATACGTTTACAATCTCAGACAGTATTTCGTTATAGTCATTAATGTTAATGTTAATCAGAATCGACGTCATTGCACTCGGGCAAACCCATAGGTGCTCAGTCTCCTTCAGCAAATGTCGAAGGGTATGAATGCTAATTGTTCCTGTTGCGCACTGGTTGTATACACGGCGGATGCGTCCTCTCATACGTCCATCCCTGCTGGTCTTACGTTTGATGCCAAATTCCAGCAGTCTTAGCCTTGATGATTCATCGATTGCAGTGCCATTCTCTAATAGACGAACATGAATTGCCCTCAGTATTTCTTCCTTATCCATGGCCAATGCACGTTTTATGTGTGTTCTTGAAGCTAGTCTGTCAGCTCTTTCATTGCCACGTACCCCGGCATGACCAGGACAGTAGATCCATATCAGTTCTTGAAAATTCGATGCTTCTATGGAGGTTTTCCATTCATGTTGAAACCAACCATTTTGGACCTTTCGAAGCATGGATTGTGAGTCTGATACAACAACTGCCTTTGTTAATAAAGTCTCAGACAGCCATCTAAAGGCAGCAGTAACTGCCTCTACCTCCATTCTCATGCTGGAGGTTGTTATCGTGTAAGCCCCGCTATGTTCAGCGACGGTTCTGCCCTTTACTCTAGCAAAGAAGCCCCACCTTGATTTATTACCACAGATTACAGACCTATCCGTGTACACAGCGGCATCATCATCCCCAGCATTATAATTTATAATGCTCTGCTCTCCCATTGGCCCAAGTTTTGCATTCTCTACCAAGGCTGATGATGATTTGCTGGTAGTTCATCCATCTCTCATCTGACTTAATCCACTCTTCTCCCTTGAATGTATTTTCAACTGGGGTCACCTGTCTGTCTCCTCTGCCTGCGGCATCCATGACATCCCTCTTTTTTTTTCTCGCTCTTTTGATGTCAGCTCTGTTCCATGCAGGGGATGCATTTGGTCTGTGGTTACATGCATATGAGCTTTTACCTGGGCCATCGTATATCTGGATCTAATTGACAGAAATCCAAGCATGTACCGCATCATCACAATAGGGGTACCTCGCGTGCAGCCCAAGACTATACTCATCCCTTCATTTTGAATGCGTTCCAGTCGTTCACATTGTGATATTGACAGCGTGAGTATTCCCAGGCGATACTCGATTACAGACAAGACCAGCTGATGATGCAGGATATAGATATAGTCATTAAGAGTAAAGACAAAAAGCATGAATCTGTTGCATCATATTCTCGTTGCCAAAATATTAAAAAGCTGAGAAGCCTGTGGACTTTCATTCTCTCCTGGTCAGGAGCCAGATGCCCGTGCCATCTCCGCTCCTTCCCATCCACAGAGGGTTTGTGCTCAGGAGCCGCTCAGGCTACTCCAGTCCCCGGTCGAAGGCACTTCTTCAAGTGTCTTCGCCAGGACTCGAATTAACCCAGTACAAGTCTCGGTCGATCGCCAGGGCGCGTTCCTATCTTTAGTTTGTTGAATAGATGGTATCTCAATCTGTTGTAGCCAGAGCGCAGTCTGAAGATTACCACTTGTTCTCTTCTGTTGAGCTGGTAGTATGCATCATTTTGTGTGTGTCCAGGATGCTCTACATCCCATTTGTTTCTGTATCTGATTCTGATAAAACCCTTTGCCTCCTCGAAAGTTACGCTTGCATCAGGCTGAGGTAGATTTCCACCTTTCTTTCCCAATCTGTCAGCCTCTTCATTGCCGGTGATGTAACAATGAGATGGGGTTCCACTGGATCATAACACTTTTGAATCGTTGACATAGTTTGTGGTGCACTATTCTGAGGTCATCCAGGTCTGTGTTATTTTGGCTTTTCAACGCTGCAATTACTGACAGTGCATCGTTAAAGAAAGCAACGTGTCTCTCTGTGTTATGTGTTTCTCAACTGTTCTGTTTCGCGTGGATAACGTCAAATGGGTAACACATCGACGTCATCATTTCATTTTTTGTTGCTCCTTATGGAGCCCATGGAGCCACCAGGCGAGCCAGATGGCGCTCTGCCGAAGCCTACGTCAAAGCACATGCTTCCTGCCTCATTGATTTCTGATGAGTGATAATTACGATATACAAGTAAGTGACCCGCTAAAACATAATTACGTTTGTGCGCTTTCTGCTGCATGTCCTGGCGAAGGCACAAATTCTCCTGTGGCTATTTCATCCACTTCCCTTTTTGCTTCAGAGGAAATCAATGACACGAAAATCGTGGCACAAAAGCATTGAAAAAGTAGGGCCTCCGCGGCTAAATATATATAAATATTCGAGAGGACACTTATTCATATTTATTCGAATTGCTTAATATTAATAGGGAAAATTCCATATATTTTTTCACCGGAAAATAACAGAGGCTGGAAAATTCTAACGTACTCCGTATTTTGAAGAATATTTTAAAGAAATGCACATTGTTTCAATTGGCGAGCAATTTAGTTCCCATATCGGAACGCGCCACGGAAATATTGCAAGTTTGGTGGGAAAATGTATTACGCCATGACGTGATCACTTTAGATAATTAAAATAGTCGGTAATGTTTATAAATGTAGAAATTATATTCATTTGTCACCATTTCCTATGGTATTCTTCCCCTGGTCATATATTGTATACATGTTAAATGAAAATATGTGCGTGTGTTTTTTTGTTGTTGATTTTACCCAAAATAGTAGATTCTTTATACTTTTTATGTTGTGAAATATTTTTTTTGTATGCCCACCGTTTCCGTTATTTTACCAAAAACTCTGGTTTTAGTGTCTTATAACAAACTGACCAATGCATCATATACAGATTGAATGAGGGGTGTTCTTTTTAATGAGTCTTCAAGATAGCTTTCACTCAACGCACAGTGCAATGCGCATTGTTTATGTATTCTCCAAAATAAAATTTAAAAAAAAACTGTAACGATTGTTTCTTCCCTTTCAGTAAATTAATATGAAACAAATTTAAAGGTTTGTTATCAGGCACTCGTAAGAAATAAAGAAGTAGAACACTAGACATTACCTATTACATAGTAGTAGCCCTCTCCAGTCATAACTGACTATGGGAATGCGCCCCTGAGGAGATAGCCCTCAGCATTTTTTAATTTTTTTTTTGGCCTTGAATTCCTTTCGGTTTTTTCTTTCCCCTTCTGCTTGTTGTTTGAGCTTCCTTTCGCCCAAATGAATGAAATATCTCAAGTGAATGGTCTAATATGTAATAATGTATAAAGGAGTATATAGGGCCGAAACACTTGTCGGACGGGGGGACGTCTTCTGATGATCAGATTGCTTCCTGTTGTATCGCTCTGTAAAGAGTTTCCTATCATTGTCATTGGCTGTTGTATTCGGCGCCAACCAATAAAATATACTCTTTTATTGACTTTACCTTAGCAACAAGTCAACATTAATGGAGGCAACTCTTGCTAAGGTGGTTCGTCGATAAGATGTGTACGTTTTTAAGTCCTTGACACAGGTATGGGGTGTTGAGATATTGTTTTCATTATATTAAGTAAAATATTACATGCTGATTTTTTTTGAGCAAATCGTGCTGTATACATTTATAATTATAACTGGATTGAATCCGTAGTTACAGCCATGTATATATCTTCGTCTGACGGTGTGTTTGATTAGCGTCTACTCAATACAGCTCGTTGCCAGTCAGGATTCATCCTGCAATAACATTAGTTGTTCACGGTGAATCGTACTAATTATTGTTTAAGCCATTTAAGGTAATGTATTTAGCATTTTGTTGTTCATTTCGTGAAGAATAACAGAATGGTGATCATGTCAAAGGTGAAAAATGTTCCACTTACTATTGTAGGTTGAAGTGAAAATTAGTGGGACGCATCTTTGATGCCACCCATTTGTGTCTCCCACGTCGTTAGGGTTAGGATTAAGGTTATGTTTTAGGGTTTCTAAACCTAATCATAACCCTTACCCCCTACTACTGCATCTCTGAATTCTTTTTTAAAGCCATAAGGAACATATGTCCCACTGTATTTTATTGCAGCCATGATTGTGTTGAATATCTCTTATACCCCAAAAGAATCAGTGTTTTTTTGTCCCTTTGTCGTTGCTGCCTGAGGTCCTATACTCACTTGCTAATGGCCCCTTATAGTTTCTGGGGTCTCTTAGGGGACAAAGAAAGCATAGGAATACTTCTGCTTCCTTAGACATGTTGTACAAGACAACTAATATGAGATTATGCATGGGACTGTCAACCTCCTTATGTTAAACAAATTGCTGCAAAAACCAATATTGCAAGAGTATGTGAATGTTTTGTGCAGGCTTCCTGCAAGGGACCAGCTACAGTGGTGGCTATTTGCTTAAAAAAGGAGTAAAAAGGACAATTTTAATTTTGACCTTGTAGCATATTAATGCGGTTCTTAACTCATAGTGTATAGTTAGTAATTAACTCTTTGACTTCAGACCAATGCTCTGAGCATTGCAAAATGCAACGCGCCGTGCCAGCGCAACGCTCAGAGCGTTGTTTTTAGTTTATCACGAATAAACCCAAAAAATTGTCCGTTTAATGCAGTTCATATTTTAAAATTCGTAGAATGACTATTTAAACAACTAATTTGACTAGTTAAGCAGCACATGTGCGTGTTTAGATGTTATTATCACAATTTGTGTGACGAATCGCGTGTTTGCATTTTTCGTTGTTATTGCTAGAGAAATATGTCAAGCTTTATATTTACATTTTCTAAGTCTCCTAAGCAAATAATTGTGTCAAACTACTTTGAAACATTGCTGACATTGATGATGATTGTTTGGTAGTCACAGTTGTCAAAATACGGAATCGGTGCAGAAAAGCTAGACACATTAGATTTAGTTGATGAGTGGGTGTAGTCATATTCTGGCCGATCAAAAAGCAACAAAACTAGACCTACCGTAACATCTAATCACTAGTCCTAGGTAGAAGATGAAGCTAGGGATACTATTAAAACATTAAACAGGTGTAAAAAAGTTTTATATGACGTTATTCTTCTTTATTTGTTTGATAATTATGTAATGCACAATTGCATAATTTATTTTTTTCTTACAAGGGACCACAGTAAAAACTGGTGTGAATAACACTAAATGAACTAATTGTGGCCATAAGCAGTGTTTTTTTTTGCTTTGTATATGGATTAACTTGATGTTTGAAGACTAAAAAGAAAGTTTTATTGTCTACAACAGTAATTTGTCTTTGGTAAGATCGTATTCTACAGTTAACTTTTTAGTGTTTTTCAATTTTACATGCAAAATGTTTTAAGTATACCGAACACACTTGTGTTAATACTACCAAACACGTTATATATTACAATTCTCTATCCATTTCCCTACAGTTTGGTATATAATAAGTACATGTTCACAAAAAAAGATTAACATAAAATTTACACTAAAAAAAAAGTACACTTCACCGTTTAGAATTCTTCAAAAAATAATTATGGCAAAGGGTGGAAAATAATTATGGAGTCAAAGAGTTAATTCATTTATAATTAAATCAGAGAAAGGTCAAACAAATGTGGGCATAGGCATATTATTAGTTAATTAGCACACACACATTATTATGAGCAACAGACTCGAAGAGCTTGCTGTAACAATTCTAATACAAAGCGGCTACATACTCATTTGCTATAACATGTTTAGGCTGATACATGTTCATTAGTTAGAAAAAAAACCAAGTTGATATGTACTTATTTCCAAAGTTGGAGGGCCAGACAATGGTATCATAATAAGAATACAAAAAGCAAGAGGATCTTTCATTGCATTGGGAAACAAATGGAGATCAAGAGAAATCAAGTCCTACACAAAAATAAGAATCTTCAACTCAAATGTCGTCAGTCCTATTGTATGGCTGTGAGATATGGAGAACACCAAAACAACAACCTAATAACAACAGACTTTCATAAATGGGTGCTAACGTAGAATAGAAGGATTGAAATCGTATGACAAAGTCGTCAATGTGGAACTGATGACAAGAACCAGACAAGTGCCAGTGGAACAAGAGATGAGAAGAAGACGCTGGCAATGGATAGGACACACGTTGAGGAAACCTGTTGATAGTATTACAAGGCAATCCTTGATTCTGTGTACCCCTGCTTCCTATTAAATGAGTGCTTTCTGTGCTTCGTTAGATAACATTAGAGCTACCCCCTCACTCTGGTGTAAATTTTCTTCTTCATGTCCCGAGGACAGGCCCATTTCACCTGTGCTGAGTGTCCTCCTGTTTACCCCCTTCTACTTTGTTTCGCACAGTCCCAGGACATTGATCTTATATTCCTCATTTCTACTACTACCTGTACCATTTTCCTTTGTTCATTCAATGTCCGAATATTCCAGGTGCCAAATCTGGAGGTTCTCCTAGAAGAAATAAGGTTAGTCAGCAACACAGATTCCTTTTGACTTTCTCTGTGTTGCATCATACGCCTCCCTACAAGAGGACCTTCTCCTGTCTTGGATGGCTGAGTTTTATTTTCCTTTGTTGACCTGTCCATGTTTGTTGAAGTTTTTGTGGTTTAAAATTTTTTGCAGGATGGAGCAACCAGTCCCATGCCTAACCTTCCTTAGTCGCTTTTTATGATATGCTTGGTAGGGAACAGTGTTACTATTCTTTGCTCCCCTTTTTGGCCCCGGTAACACGCAGGTGGTACAGATCTACTAACAACCATAAGACATACATGCAAACTTCATTACTATGTGCATGTTTCGAGATCAACCATATTGTCCAAGACTGTGCTTAAAGGGACAGTTCCAGGAACAAGAGAAAAGGGACCAAATATATGCTTGGTTTACAATATTTAGAAATGAACAAGATAGACCTTTGCAGAGTTACTGTTACTGGCAAAATACAGACAAATGTGACAACATATAATAAAGTATTCAACAGAAAATTATTACCTAAATTATGGGATGAAGAAAGTTATGTTTCTTTACATATCTTTATTTTCAATTGTTTCTATGACTTTTTCAGTTGTTTGTGTATATTTCCATAATATGCACTAAGATCTTTTGTATATGAACATTTCAAGAGCCATAATTCTGTCAATCAGTTGCTTGTTTATTGCTTAGACTAAAAAAATAGCAAGGGTTGTATGTCTCCACACAATATAATTTGTAGCTTTACGTATTTTATTTATTTATTTTATACTGTTAGTGCTATAGGATGGTGTAAGCATAGTCAGATAAAGCACTTGTTAGATAACTGCCAAAGGAAGGTAATGTATTTTTATAAGGGGAATGATTAAAATGAGATACATATTTTCAGTATTCTCTTCTTCTGTGTTCAGTCTGTAGTCGTGCTAAATCAGCAGGCCTGTTGCCAGGATGAAGTTCACAGTCTTTTCTAGGTCCACACAGGAGCCTCATAGCTTCTGCTTGAACTCAGCACCCTCTAGCCAGAAATGACGTCATAGGTCATTGGGAGCAGAAATGATGGTCTGGTGGTGTCTATGAAGCTGGTGGATTAGGTTAGGTCTGTTGTATATATCTCCTTCCTTCTTCCAGTGGTTGTGGATGTTTTTTTTTTTTTTGGCTTTTTGATAGGGCAATGGGTGACTAAGTTGCTCCATTTAAATTTTATGTTACACACTTCTTACTTCTTATGTTACCACATAATATCTCAGTGTATAATTTTTTAGTTCTTCATTTAATATCTAATTTTTCATTCTTAGTATATCTGAGTTCTCCTAATGCAATCTAACTAGCATTTTTTTTTAACAGGATTTCTAGCCATGGCAGACTGGGAACATAAAGCTCAGGGCCAGTCAAGTGTTAAAGGTCATGCTGGGGAGGAGCAAACAGATGTAACACAAATAGAAGAGAATCAGGCCACTGATGATGTTACTGATGACAATGATGCCATTAATGATGGGAACCAAGCTTCTTATGATGATGAGAACCAGCAGCATCAAGAAGAAGATTTAGAACAGTCACATAAAGAAAGTCTGGGAGATTACAACGAAAACAACCCCGTGGAGATAGATCAAAATGATGATGATGAGAACCAGCCACACGAAGAAGAGTTAGGGCAGTCTGAGAATCAGAAAGGTCAAGAAGATTATATTGATGGCCTTCCAACAGGGGCTGATCCAGATGATGATGAAAATCAGCTGCAAGATCAGTTGAATCATGAAGGTCAGGAAGACTACACTGATAATAATCCCGTGGAAGTAGATCAGAATGATGAAGAGAGCCAGCTGCAAGAAGAAGAGGTGGAACAGTTTGAGAATCATGAAAGTCTGGGAGATTACATTCCTGTGAAGGTCGATCAGACTGATAGCTACACTGAACAAGATCATAATGAAAATGGAGTCGAAGAGAACATTTTTGAGCAGACTGATAAAAATGTCAACAACTTTGATGAAAATCAGTATCCGGAGGTGGAACATGATGGTGTACATAATGAATCAAACAGCAGTGTAGAACAGGTAATTCCAGCATCATCATCATTCTCATCATCATTGCCATCATCATCATCAATACCCTTCCACTTTTAAGCTGAACAAATTCGTGCCAAGCTTCCTGTCCTGTGTCAAGCTTCCTGTCCTGTGTCAAGCTTCCTGTCCTGTGTCAAGTTTTCCTGTCCTGTGCCGTCAGTGCAAGATCTTTCTACGTCTTCTCTGTCCCTTTCATGTCTGTCTTCAGTTCTCTTGTCTATGTGTTTTGGTTTCTCTCTACCTCACTTATCCTGTGGATTCCAGAACATGGACTGCTTTGAAACGATTTAAAAAGGTTTCCCCAGTATGTGCCCTATTCATTTCCAGGGTCTTCTTCTCATCTCTTATTCCACTGGCATTTTTCTGGTCCTTGTCATCAGTTCCACATTGGTGACTTTATCATACCATTTCAGTTCTACTTTTCAGTGCAAGCACTCATTTGTGAAAGTTTAACCTTGGCTGGATAGGTCATTTTTGCATATTAAAATGACTTAGGTATAAAGAAGAGTAGAACAACCCTTCTAGTGTGAGTGCTTTTCTAATATTAGAGTCTCTGAAAGATGCAAATGCATGGGCTGGTAATTTCTTTGTAAATTTTACTATTATTGCCAGGGAAGGAAAATGGGACACAATATTTAATGAAAACTGATGTTTGAAACAAAAAGGCTTGGGGAATGACAGTAATGATTAAGTTGCAGTGAGGTGGTTCGAATTTCTGCGCTCTATCTCTTTACTTCTGTTGTCTAAATGACTTTCTTTTTCTTTCCACTTCTATTTGAAGAGATCTTTTGTAAAAGGGACTGTTATCATTCCTATTCAAAAGTAGTAATTGTACTTGCAAAATTTGCTGCTTTCCCTGTTGAAATGTTGCTTCAGAACTACCAATTTTTGCAGGCAGAACTAAGTCAAAGAGCCAATTCAATTCAGATTGAACAGTCCAAATACGCATGTGCACAGGTAGTTTCTGTAAACGACATGGCAGCACACCATTTTTCCACCAGAGACAATGGAATAGAAATCTGGAAATGTACCCGACATTCTAGTGAAAGTAAGAGACTGCAGTTAGTCTATAAACTTAACAAGTGATTTAGAGCCATCGGACTAGTGCTTCCTGATATTGATTCCCTTTGACATAAATATTTATTAATGATAAAGCATCATGTTGTACTTCAGCCCCGTGTAGTCTATTTATTAATGATAAAGCATCATGTTGTACTTCAGCCCCATGTAGTCCCAGGAGGTTTCTCATGAGACAAAGAAAGAATACAACAACTACTCCCGCAGGCATGTTGTACAAGGTGACTAATATGAGGTTGGCAACCTCATCATGTTAAACACATTGCTACAGAAAGCACCACTACAAGAGCATGTTAATGCTTGGTGCAGGCTTTCTTGTAACAGGATTAGCAGAAGTGGTGGTTCCGTGCTGCGTAAGTAGCGAAAAGGAAAATAATGAAGATGTTGTTTTTAGAGTGTTTGGATGGGGTCATATAGTTTTTATACAGATGTAGGCCCAGATGTGGATGTATAGAAGAATGGGGCGCATCTCATGGAAAGAGAAGAAAACAAATAACGAGGTCCTACAAAATCTAGGTATGAAAACAGAACTAATGAGGGAACGAATGAACGAACTTTATTTTCAAAGTGTTGAGAATTGGGCACGCAGGCCCGTCTGACATTCTGCCCCTCCTCTCTCTCACCTTTCATACTGAATTCACTTATTCTCACATGCATTTTACATATCAATTTCAAGGAATTCAACATTGTAAAATAAGGGAGATCAAAGTTAGATAGCTAAAATACTTTGGCCACATAAAAAGGCAGAAGACCATAATAGAAGGGAGAGTTGAAGGCAAACCTGCAAGGGGAAGACAGCGCTATAAGTGGGAAGATAACATCAAGAGATGGACAGGAAAGAGTCTCTCAGAGTGCACCACCAAGACAAGAGACAGAAGACGTTGGAGATCCATTACAGCCAACCTTCATTGTGGAGATGGCAGCTGATGATGATGAGGTCCACTCTGACCAAAACTCATTGAAAGTGAAGCACATGAGAGATTCAAGTGGAGATGATAATGAAGACAAAGAAATGGGTAGATGAAAATTATTGCAGCCGAACAATAAATCCTACAATTGTTCTTTTTGAACAATATGAATAAATCTTTGTTTTTTTGTTTTATTTTCCTTTAAATTCCTTTCTTAAGTACTTCTGTTATATTTTTGAGTGTAGCAAAGTGAAGTATGGCAGTGACTGTAGGGCACGGCTGTTTGTCAACACGCTTTTAGTTACCTGCGCTCTTTTCTGTTACCGTTCGGTCACGGGGTCAAATTCTTACCGGCGTTCAGGAATTCCATTCCTAGCGCACTAAACATTTGATAGTGGGTAATCAAACCTTTGCCACAAAGTTATCATTGGAAACTCCCTTTTAAAAGTGGCTTTTTGTGATAGTTAGTATGTTACTCTAAGTTTCTGTTTAAAAACTAACATTGTACTTTAATTACAACAGAAGATATGAGAGTCTGAAAAAGTGCAAAAAGTAATTTTTTTCCAGTTTTAATATTTCATCATTGTTACGCAATGACATTAACAGAATTCAGAAACTGTACTCAATGTATACATTAATATAAAATGGATATAGAAAATGGACATCACTGAAAATGTTTATCAGCATGCTTCAAATAGGAAATATTAAAAGATAAACTGACAAGTAATTAACCTTGGTTAAATTTCTATTACTTGTACTATACAGAGTGTGTAGGCATAAACTAATACTTATATATATATATTTTTTTTTAAATATAACACTGTTAATGCTGTATATTGTGAATAAAAAATGTGAAAATATTATGTTGACAGAAGGAAACAGGCCTGTCCCAGGCAGTTTTTAGGTTTTTACCTATGTACGCCAATTTTTTTCCATTTGTGAAGTTTTCAGTCAACAGTAATCATTTACATTTATAAAATAAATTTTAAAAAATAACACTGGCTAACCAAAAAAAAAATTTTTTTTCTTTCTCTAACATTTCTATCTTTTTCTGGTCAATTTTAATGCGCTGTTTTTAAATCTGCAAACCGTTTTTCTCTATCAGGTCGGGATCTCTAGAAATACGCAATTGAAGTTTTTTAACAATGCATACAGTATTACAACATCATTCGTACAAGAAGTATAACAGTTATGTAGGCTTGAATTTCTTTGCAGTCGACTTTCGTCGGTGAATGGCATGTGGTACATCGCGATGAAGCATCCAACAATAATCGGCAAGCATGGTCACACTCCACCGTCTTGATAACGTGACTCCATTACGGCAATATCTTGATGGAATCGTTCTCCATGTTCATCGCTGACTTCGCCAAGGTTGTCAGGGAAAAAGTCAAGATGCGAATCGAGCAAATGGATTTTGAGGACATGTTACAGCCCATAATTCTGTATGCATCTATGCACTGCTTAACAATATGCACATAGTCGACAGATTTGTGATTTCCCAGAAAGTTATCGACGATCGATTTGAATGCCATCCATGCGCGAAGTTCACTACCATGTAACAGGTTCTCGAATTGTTTGTCTGCAATAACTTTCCTAATCTGAGGTCCTACAAAGATACCTTCCTTTATCTTTGCATCGCTACCTTGCGGAAACTTTTCTCGAAGATAAGTGAAAGCTTTGCTCGTTTTATCTAACGTGATTACGAAATTCTTCATGAGCCCCAACTTTATATGTAACAGTGGTAAAATGAAGCTGTCTTTGTTAACTAATGGCTCGTGTATTACATTTTTATGCCCGAGCTGCATACGATCCCTGATAGGCCACACCTTTCTTGCATAATGTTCCTGACTGTTGCGGCTGTCCCATTCACATAGGAAGCAACAAAATTTAGTATACCCAGTCTGCATGCCCGTGAGAATTGCAATGACCTTTAGGTCTCCACAAATCTGCCATTGGTAGTCATTGTACTTTATTTTTGCCAAAAGTATAGCCATATTGTCATAAGTTTCTTTCATATGAACAGAGTAGGCGACTGGAATTGATGAAAATAAATTCCGTTATGCAATAACACGGCTTTTAGACTAGTCTTGGAAGAGTCGATGAAAAGCCGCCATTCGTTGACTATGTGCTCATGACCGAGGTGCACCATTAGACCGTTTACATCTTTGCAATAGCAAATGTTATCATCCATCTCAAAGTATTGAACAAGTTCTCTGTGTCTATGACGAAATTTAGATATCGGAGTATTGGGCGCTAAATGATTCCATTCTTTGAGTCGCGAACCGAGTAATTCCGCTTGTCCTTTGGTAAGAGCGAGATCACGTATTAGATCTGAAAGTTCTGAATGGTTAATTAAGTGAACACCATCATTCACTGGTATATAATCCGAGTCAGAATTAGTTTCTAAAGCAGGTAAACTATCACTTTCTGATGGTTCATTCACGTCCAACCGATATTGTTCTGGTGGAACTGGGATCGGACACGTGATTGGATCATGAGGCACTGGTTTCGAAACCGATTCAATATTTGGATAAACCACAGACTTTCTAGTTTTAAAAGTGAAACCATGGGTATTTGTCAAGCAGAAGTAACAATCAGTAGCGTTGATTTGTCGGTTCATGCCATATTACTGGCACTCCAAAAGGCATCGACGTATGCTTTCGGCGATTTTCGTAACCAACCTGCCAATGTATTTGCACAAGTCGAAAAAACTGCATTTGGCTAACAAGATTTATTTGCATCATCAACTTTCGAATCGAAATAAAGTTCATATGCTTTCTTTAGTAATGGTGTAAAGTTTTTCTGGTGAACACGATCGGTAAATTATCCGCACACGTAACAGAACAGATCAGCCGAATTTCTAGAAGCCATATTTTGCTCAGAATTATTTCAAAATACAGTAACTATTTGAAAAATAGCGTAACATATGTCATGCATCTTTTAGCAGTATAAAAAGTAGAATTATTTTGCATTTTATTAATTTTTAATAAGTTATATAGCAAAAATGAAACGGAGCAAATAACGGTTTCCCAAAAATATATTTATTCACAAATATCTTAAGAACCCGATGTGATAGAGATAAACGGATTTCAAATGTGAAATCAGCGCAAGAAACTGACCTAAGAACACTTACTCTTATATAAGAAAGAAAAATGTTGTTTGTCAGTGTAATTTATGCAGTATCATTGTAAATCTGCTAACAATATTTTGCAGGTCTGTAACAAATAAATTTGTTTTGTTTAATGTAAAGTGCAGATATGAGGAAACCTGACTTTGACCAGACAGGCGAACCAGGTAACTTTGGGAGAATAATGTACCATATTGTGGCGTGCCCAGTAGATCGTGGTGCAGAACTGGTTGAAACGGGTAGTTAACTGTTTCCAAACATAATATTTTCATCTGTGGAAGATTCTTTATAAAATATTAAAAGACACACAACAAGTGATGGAAAGATAGGACAAATGGCATCAGTGATAAATGCTATACACAAAGCAATAGACTTTTGTCATACATATAGCTAGACACAGATCTAACACACATAGCAAGAGATAGATTTCACACAAATAATAAGGGATAGATTTCACGCACGGACAACAATAGATACTTCACACTCTCGTAGTAAAAGGCAGCTACAACACATATAGCAAGAGACATCACATGCACATTCAATCACATACATAGCAAGAGATATGTCAAACATATAAGAAAAGCCATATCACACAAGTATCAAAAGACACAAGAAAATGCATAGCAAGAGACCAATCAAGATGCTAAAAGAAACACTGTTGTGGTATTTAAAATGACTCAGAACTTTATTATTCCAATTTCTATTTGCAGAGAGCAGATGATGATAAAGACAATGCTGCACGTAAGATTGAATATTTACTAAGGGATGAGTGTGGCACTGCATTTTAAGTTAAAATATTAAAAAATATATTGGAAAAAAAATAGATAAGTCTATTTTCTGATCATTTATAATTTCCTGAATCTAATTTTGTCAAGATCAGTTGTCAGAACACATTCTAAGAAGGTGTATTTTGATTTTGCATGCAAATTGTATTTTCTTAAGAAATTATGTTTTTTCTATGAAGAAACCATGAATTTCTCAGAACCTTGTTACAAGTTACTAATTTTCTTATATATTGTTTATTTATTCATCAATAAACATGATATTTTGCACAAATACTTTCCACTGCATGATAAAACTATTGTTAGATCAGATTTCTGGTAGCTTTTCAAAATGTTAATTTATTGCAAATAATGTTTTACTATTTTGCAAATTTTGTTAATATTTATTACAACACTAACTTTAAAGCTCTACAACTCAGGATCTACTAAAGTTACAAAAAATCTAGTTGGGTAAACATTAAAAAATATAATGTTAAGCTTTCAATTCAAAACTCAAAAGAAAAATATAACAGAAGACTTTGTGAAATGAAATATAGCATTAAAATCCAATGTGGCTGCCATTTCCAAGGGAATCAATAGCATTACACCATCAGATACAGGTCTGTGTTCTTGAATTTTCAAACACATTGTGGGTGACTTTTGAACACAATTTGAGTGATTTTGGGCACTAGGCTGCTTTTCGGCTACTTTGGGAGACATCTGGAAACAAAATCTGATTTCCGTAACAATGGTTGTCCCCGAGCATTTTGTATTCAAGGATATGGACCTGTACTTTGTTCTGCACATGTATTAATGATGTAATTTATGCGTGTGCATTTCAGTTGAAGTCCTGCAATTATTTATGATAACAGCATTTCATTGTAGCTCCCATATTTTTTTAAAAATCAGGGGTCAGCAACCCAGGAGCTTTTGGGATCTACTTTAGTAACGCTGAGCCCTCTAAATATCTACCATATATATGTGTGTGTGTGTGCTTGTGTATGTAATTTGGTTGGGGGGAGGGGGAGGGGGGGATGGTAAATCTTACAAAGAAAAGGTTGCATTCCTACCTCATGCAGTTCACGACTATATTTTAGTTGCCAGTTTGAAAGTTTTCATAGGGAATGCAGGAAAAGTACCTTTTATCCTGGGGATACCGCGATTTTAAATGCCGGCAGGAGAGTTCCAGTCAGAAATTTTCCTAGGTTAAAAAGTCTCTTTTTCAGTTTTTTTTGCCAGTCACCCAAAGATCTACCAAATCATCCATTGGGATCTACCAGTTGATCAGGATCGCCTGGTTGCTGACCCCTACCTTAAATTATAGATCAGATATGTTTATTTATATCTAGTTTTGTATAAAATTTTAGCCTGGGAAATTTGGAAGCTAGGGAGAAAATAAAGTAAAATATAAACCATCTGAACTCGGCTGTAAATGTGAAACAACCACACACTTATACTAGATCATCAGAAGAGGTATCACTTCAGATAAGTATTTCAGTAAACCATTAAACTTCTGTCACTGAATAGTTGTCTGGGCCCGCAAGACGCAGCAATAGAGAGACCGCAGTCAGCGACTCATAGCTTGACTGCCTGCGTCAGGACCAGCGAACCAGAGCTGGTCCAGACCGTGCTCCACCTCCACGTGGTGGTCCTGGAAACAGTCTGCAGCAGTGCATTCTGGCTGAGCGAGCATGGATCGAAGAGGGAAGGCAAACCCGGTCCCAAAAAATGCCGTGCAGAAGTCGGATGTGTCGACCGAAAGGTGCAGATATCACAGCTTAGGCGTAAACAGACACAACGCAACCACCGTCCTTTTCAGGACGAACGAAGAAGAAGAAGAAGAATAGTTGTCTTTCTTCTCTGGTGCATTTATGAAAACTGATAGTTCATTTATGAGCATATTTTGAGTTAGATATGTTTCCTGGATATATTTCACCATAACTGCACCAACAGTATCTGTTTAAATAACATTGTGAAAGATTGTACTTTTCATCTTGTGATTTTGTTTTTAAGGTTATGGTGTGTCCCACACGGCATCACGTTTATCTTTCCCGATCATTAGTATAATAAATCCTTCAAGTATTTACATAGACTCCGAAACCTGTATCAGCTTGGATGCTACAGCAACAGGTTTGTAGAATAATATCATCACTTTATAATTTTTATTTTCCTATGGCTTAATCACTGCATTTCCAGGGCCTAAAAGATGAGCCACAATTACCAAAAACTTTAACCTACCAAGCAAGTCGTAAAAAATGACTAAGGATGGTTGGACATGGGGCTGGTTACCCCATGGGGCTGGTTACACCATCCTGCTGAAATTTTAAACTACAAAAAACTAACTTGAGCTGATGGCTCACAACAGGAGGACTTGGCATGTGTTTGATGGCTCACAACAGGAGGACTTGGCATGTGTTTATTGATGGCCTGTGTCATGTGACAGGAGGACTTGGCATGTGTTTGTTGATGGCCTGTGTTATGTGACAGGAGGACTTGGCATGTGTTTGTCAAAGGCTGATGCATCCTGGGGAGCATAGGGGTATATTGATTGATTGTGGCTTAAAGATTACTTGCTTTATTTGCATGCTTACTTTCTCTTTGTTGTAGATTACAAAGAAGAAGGTAATGATTGCATCTTTTGAAGACCACCAAGAGTATGAATTCTCTGAATCTCTGCATAATTCTAGTACTTGTGATCAGGGCCTGATTATCCATTAGGCTAAGTCAGCTGAAGCCTAGGGGCTCAGAGCTCTTGGAGGAATCATGCATAAGTGAAAAAAAAATTTTTAATGCATATATTTATGTACAAAAAGAAAATGTTTGAAAATCCATGGTGATATCACGAGAAGAAAGAAGACATCAGATTAAGCTGGGAGAACATGTCCTGGAGCAGGTCGACCACTTTAAATACCTCGGAGCTATTATAGACCGAAAGGGAGGCATCAAAGAAGAGTTGGCCACTCGAAAAGCAGCAGCTGGGAGACTTTTTCAGGCCATAAATCGAGGATTCCTCAGCAAGAGAGAGGTTGGTAAGAAAACGAAGATGGCTGTATACCACTCCACCTATGTCCCAGTCTTGACATATGGATGTGAGTCATGGGCAATGACTACAACCCACAAAAGCCAGCTCCAAACCTCAGAAATGAGGTATCTGAGGAAGGTGGTTGAAGTAACAAGAAGAGACATGGTACGCAACCAGACGATACGTCAAGGCCTTAAATCCCACCCCCTGCAGACCCAAGTAGAACAGTCCCAACTAAGATGGTTTGGCCATGTCTGCAGAATGGGAGAAGATCGGCTACCACGACAAGCATGGGAAACAAAGAGCCAGGGATCCAGACCCCCAGGACGACCCAGAGTCCGCTGGGAGGTCAACATTAGACAATCCTTGAAGGACCGAGGACTAGAATGGAACCAGGCCAGGAGGAAGACAGCCGATAGGATGGTCTGTCGCTCTCTCTTCCAAACCTCTACACCTCACGGTAGAAGGGGAACGACTAAGTAAGTAAATAAGAAAATGTTTGCACTTTGTAATCACATTTATAACGTTATAAATAGACAGTAAAAACAAAAATAACTTAAAAGACATAATGCACCCCAGCAAAATCATAATGGGGCATGAACTATTTGCTAATAAACATTAATAAAAAATAATTACTAATAACAGAGGTAAACAATGCTTACAAACTAACATACCAGTTTATTAATAATACTAGTATATACCATCACCATGCTAAGGGGTGTGAAAGAAAATAAATTATAATTATTGCTTATTAGGTGAATGAGGGCCCAAATATCAAATTGCCTAGAGGCCCTTCTTGGCTTAATGCGGACCTGTTTGTGATAGAAGCATATTATATATTGCTCCCTTTTTTGTACACTGAGTTTAATCATACAGTGACATATAAAATCTGGTTAACTTGATGACATTTACAACATTGATAAACTTGATGACATTTACAACATTGATAAACTTGATGACATTTACAACATTGATAAACTTGATGACATTTACAACATTGATAAACTTGATGACATTTACAACATTGATAAACGAATGGGGTACAAACACCTGTTTTGAAACTTCCAAGAGAAAATTTTGTTGTTGGAACTTGGAATGTACGCACGCTATATGCGTGTGGAAAAGTCAAAGAACTAACACATGAACTTGTTAGATACTCGTGGGACATCCTGGGCCTAGCAGAAGTCAGATGGACAGGATTAGGTGAATCAATAACGGATGATGGTCACAAAATTTGGTTTAGTGGAGATGAGTCTAAACATCAGCATGGAGTAGGTTTTATCGTACATAAAGATAGATTGAACTCTGTCATCAGCTGCACCCCAATAAATAGCAGGCTTATCACCATTCGTATTGCAGCACATCCAAAGAACATCTCCATCATACAGGTATATGCCCCCACTACTGACTATGAGGATGAGGCAATTGATACATTTTATGACAATCTGGATGAAGCAATTAAGAAAATTCCAAAGAAAGATCTTCTCATCGTTCTAGGTGATTGGAATGCTAAAATAGGGCCAGATGCATACGGTCACTGGGCTGGCACAGTGGGGAAATTTGGGACTGGAGAAACCAACGATCGAGGACTAAGGCTACTAGAATTTGCCAGCAACTATAAACTAACCCTTGCAAATACACTATTTCCTCATAAGTTATCAAGAAGAACAACGTGGCATGCCCCAAAAACTGAGATACATAACCAAATTGATTTTATTCTTGTATCCAAAAGATTCAAGTCCAGCATTAATAAAGCCAAGACTAGGACCTTTCCTGGCGCCGACATTGGTAGTGATCACGACATGGTATTGATGACGCTCAAGCTTAAACTCAAAAAGAACTATAATCAAAACAGATGTTCTCAGTTAAGATTCAATTTAGACAAATTGAAAGATCCAGAAATCGCAGGAATCTTTGAGGCAACTGTTGGAGGAAAATTCGCAGCTCTCAACTTTTTGGAGGATGATATCAACTCAATCACAGAGAACATGAAAGACGTGCTCATTGAATCAGCAACAGAAATACTTGGCAAAAGAAAGAAAATAAACAAACCATGGGTTACAGATGAAATTCTGAAGTTATGTGATACACGGCGAGAAATGAAAAAGGTTAAGAAAGAGGTTCCTGAAGCAGCATGGCAATACAGTATGGTGAATAAAAATATTAGAAAGAAAATGAAACAGGCCAAAGAAAAATGGGTAGCTGATCAATGTGAGTCCATTAATACGGGGCTAATAAAAGGTAACAGCAAGGCAGTTTTTGACACATTAAGAAGACTATCAAAACCCCAACAGCCCAGGGTAACTGTCATAGAAGATAGCAATGGGGCTCTGCTCAATGAAAAAACAGCTGTAATGAGAAGGTGGACAGAATATTGTAAAGAATTATATAACTGTAAACTTGACACTGACTTAGGCATATTAAAACAACATTAAGTGCGAAAACAGAGAACTCGGAAATGCAGCAATACTACGGGAAGAAGTGGAAGAGGCTATATGTTCGATGAAAGGAGGGAAGTCACCGGGTGTGGATAATATACCAGCAGCGCTCTTGAAATATGGAGGACCAGATATAGTAAAAATCATGACAACAATTTGCCAGAAGATATGGAGTACAAAAAAATGGCCAAAAGAATGGACGCAGTCATTAGTAATACCGCTTCCAAAGAAAGGAAATCTAAAAATGTGCAAGTACTACAGAACCATTAGCCTTATTAGTCATCCAAGTAAGGTGATGTTAAGGATACTTTTGAACAGAATAAAACAGAAATCAGAAGAAATCTTGTCAGAGGAACAGGCTGGCTTTAGACCAAAAAGAAGTACCTCAGAACAAATCTTCAATATTAGATTACTCCAAATCGAAAAAACATCTCCAGCAATCAACATGATTTTATACCATAACTTCATTGAGTTTCACAAAAGCCTACCTTCGATCGAGTCTGGCATGAAGGTTGTATGGCAAAGTTAATGAGAAAATTCAATTTTGATACCAACATCATAGATATCATTGAAGCACTATACAAGGACGCAAGCAGTGCTGTTTTTTTGAAGCAATGACATTGGAATTTTAGGAATTTTTCAAAACAACTGTAGGAGTTCGCCAGGGATGTAATTCCTGTCCCAGTGCTCTTTAACATTTATCTAGAGAACATATTATGCAGGAGGCTCTCTACGAATTATAAATCAACCCCATATCGATTGGAGGCCGACCTCTGTGTAATCTACGTTTTGCTGATGATATTGATCTGATAGCTGGGATACAGATAATCAGAACTTCAAGACCTTACCTCTAGACTGGAGAAAGTAACAAGAACATATGGGATGGAAATTAATATAGAAAAAAGCAAGATATTGGTGAATAGCCATAAGAAACATGTTCCGACCAACATTACGTTAAATGGGCAAACGTTAGAAGAGTTAACACCTTTAAATATCTCGGGTCCACTATATGTAGTGATGGAAGATCAAATAAAGAAATCAAGACAAGACTTGAGATGGCCTCAGCTGCCATGACAAGGTTGAATGTGATCTGGAAAAGTAACATCAGTTTTCCTGTGAAGATCAAATTATACAAATCACTTGTATTATCTATTCTCTTGATGTTATGGGTGTGAGGGCTGGACACTCACTGCAGATACGGAGCGAAGGATTCAGGCTTTCGAGCATAAATGTTATAGAAGAATTTTGCGCATTTGCTATAAAGAGCACAAAACAAATGTCTATGTTAGAGAGAAGATAAACACCTATGCAGGCCATCAAGAACCACTTTTGTCAATAGTGAAACGTCGAAAGCTTGCCTGGTTTGGGCATGTAACTCGTCATGACTCCCTTTCGAAAACGATCCTCCAGGGAACAGTCGAAGGTAAACGGAGAAGAGGAAGGCAAAGAAAATCCTGGGCTGATAACATCAAAGAATGGGCAGGACACGGTTTCTCCACACTTGGACGCATTGCTGAGAATAGAGAGCAGTGGAGGACCCTGTCTGCTGATGCTTCCACCATGGCACCCCTACGACCCATGACGGGTTATGGGTTGAGATGAGATGATGAAACTTGATGACATTTACAACGTTGATAAACTTGATGACATTTACAACATTGATAAACTTGATGACATTTACAATGTTGATAAACTTGATGACATTTACAACATTGATAAACTTGATGACATTTACAATGTTGATAAACTTGATGACATTAGTATTGGTTGATTTCATTATCATCATCATTTTTCTTTGTGCTCCTGACAGATTTATAGAGCCAACATTGCAAGGCTGGGTCCCATTTCAGGAAGTCTACACCAAACATTCAACATGTTGTTGGGCAGAGGATGGATTCTGGGGCAATTTGTTTTACATGATAAGGTTGCAGATTCCCATGCACAATCCTAATATTAGTAGCCATGTATGACATGCTCTGATGATGATGATAAGTATCTCTTCGTGTTACAGTGCTTGATAAAAATTTCTTATTATTTCATTATGATATCCTTTTATGATTACAAAATATTTGTTTCCTCCAGTAAAATTTGTGCTAATGCCAAGTGGACAGGTGGTGACCCCTAGCCTGCACATTGGGCCAGACACTGGAATCACTGAAATCCCAATTTGATCTGAGTGAAGATGCAGCTTCCTCGATTGTATTAATGTATGATGGTATGTATGCCAACTGAAAAGCACAAAATAATTTTAGTGCTTGATGGTGTCTAAGCTAATTGCAGTAATGGATCATGAAATAATGTTTGATAGTGTTTTGTAAAGCTAAACTGCTAGTACAGTGGCGTCATGAAATAATGTTTGAAAGTGGGTAAGTTAACTGCAATATAGTGGGCCATAAAATAATGTTTGATAGTGTGTAAGTTAACTGCAATACAGTGGGTCATAAAATAATTTTTGAAAGTGGGTAAGTTTGCAGTATTGTGGGTCATAAAATAATGTTTAAAAGTGGGTAAGTGAACTACAATTGAGTGGGTCATAAAATAATGTTTGAAAGTGGGTAAGTTAACTGCAATATAGTGGGTTATAAAATAATGTTTGATAGTGTGTAAGGTAACTGCAGTATTGTGCAGGCATGAAATAATGTTTGATGGTAGGCAAGGTAACTTTACAACTATAAATACTTTACATAGTTGATCACAAAATAATGTTTGATGGTGTGTAAGGTAACTGCAAATATACTGGGGTGCCACCAAAAAATGACATAATGCTTGTTTTTGAATGTTAAGCTAACTGTTAATATAGTGGGTCATGAAATAAGAACTAATATTTGATGGTGCATAATTTAACTGCTTATAGTAAGTAACTCCTAATCAAGTTAAATTCCTGTCTGAATTGTGACCCATTTTCAAGGAGCAAAAAAGATGACCACTGTATCCTAGCAAGCATATCATAATAATTGGCAATTAAAGTGGGCTAGCAACATCATCATGTTAAACAAATGCTACAGATCCACCATTACAAGAACACATGAAGTGCCTTGGTGCAGGCTTCCACACACCAAAGTGGTCCCGTCATGCTCTTGAAAGAGTGAAAAAAGAAATGAAGAAAGATAAAATAACGTAAATGATTGACAGTGTATATGGTACCTGCATAATATAAGCAAGGGATCAGGAAAGAGAGATATTGATCCTAGAGAGGAAGATTGAAGGAAAAAAGAATGAAATCAAGAGAAAAAAATAGGGTTTTGAAGGGCAAAATGGGACAAAAGGACTACATTTCCATCTGTGTTGTTCTTGAAGAATTAAAGAGAAATGAGATCAAAGATGTGTGCAAGAGAGATATGAGGGCACTGGACATGGATCCAGCAACATGGGAGGATGAAGCTGCCGATCGCACTAAGTGGCGATGCTCTTTACGGCGCCACCTCAGATTGGGCGAAGAGAGGCTCACACAAGAAGCAGAGGTGAGGAGAAAACGTCGAAAGGAGCACCAGGAAAATAAGCAGCTGAGGGCTGTCACCTCAAGGGCGCATTTCCATAGTCAGTTATGAGCGAAGGGACTATTATTATAAAGAGAAATGACGTTCATTCATGGTCTTTCTCCAGAAATGAAAGAAAACTAATGTTTCTAATGTCAGTCTTCTGGGTGCTTCCATTTCTATAAATAAATTTGCATAACTCATTAAAGTTTTTGAGGATATAATGTGCAATCATATAATCAACATTACATATAATTCCTTAGTGCAAAATGCATGTTCAGAAGGTAAAACAACTGGCTCGAGCTAGGAGAGGGGGGCCTAATGGAACTGTTCAGCTTGAAATGCAGTCAGCTGACCCTGTAAATAGCCCACCTCAAGACAATACCGACCCCCCGGCAAGGAATACCATATGCCTAGCTGTATATAACAGTCAGGGGTTTTTATGACTGGTCAGTGTACATAAAAGGTTAAATTTACTGTGTTTTTTTGTTAGTTTTTTCTTTTTTTGGATGTAATAATGAACTTTTTTTTAGCAAATCATGAAGAAAGTGAACATTTAAAAATAAAGTATTAATGCTGCATCAGTCACTAAATTTAAAATATGAGTTGCTGGTGATGTTAGTTAAATTTTTAGGTTTCCCCATTATACTTTTTTTTTAGTTTCTGATGTCCTCTTTAAGTGTTTTTTGGTAAATGAATCCCTTTACATTTTTTTTTTTAAACCTTAAAGTTTCTCCTTTTTTTTTTTTGTGACAGGAAAGGGGGGGGGGGGGGGGGGGGGGGTGGGGGGGGGGGGGGGGGGGGGGGGGTGGGGGGGGGGGGGC
>JAMPIV010016783.1:0-93340 GCA_024509875.1 Oreohelix idahoensis
GGTTTTTTTTTTTTTTTGTTTTTTTATTTTTTATTGTTTTGGTTTGTTATGTTAGTTTTATTGGTTTTTTAGGGGTTTGTTGTTATGTTGAGGTTGATATGTTTGTTTTGTGTTTTTGTGTGTGTTGTGTGTGTGTGTGTGTGTGTGTGTGTGATGTGTGTGTGTGTTGTGTGTGAGTGTGTGATTTTGTTTATTGAATATTCCAATTGAGTAATATGGGTAATTACTCATGAAGCTAACTGGATGTACTGGTTTAGTAAAACAGGTAAATTTATCAATAATTACTGTACAATAAAAGTCATAAATGCCTACTAGTAGACCATCTTCTTTAAAATTGGTAGGGGAATATGGGTTTAAAATCTCAAGAACTTCGTGGAGATTGGATGGTTGAGGCAGGGTTGTAAAAAGCATAAAGCAGAAATGGAGAACGTGATATTTAGACACATAAGCAGAGAAAAGGGTTTGTGGGTTGTAATAGAAAGGTTGCTGAGTTATTTGCCGGTTGAAGATCATGCACTGAGTATGGTTACTTTAGTGATCTCTTGTTAATCGTGCTTTGTTTAGTATTACGCGAATTAGGGTGAAGGTGTTCATACAACTCAGTGGCATGGTATGAAGAAGTAGTTCATGTAACTTGAACTCAGCAACATTAATGAAGTAATTAATGTCTTCAGATTGAGTCCGTAATATTTAATCACATGTACACACAGGATGATCATTTCAAATAGGAACAGAACATAAGTCCTTATAAGTCATGCATAAATTAATCAATAACGTAGACTGCTGGTTTACGTGTCAATGTCCGTTTAAAGATACAATGCAGTATTGTCGTCAGAACATCACAGCTATATGCACGCGCAGCTAGACATGGCTACCTGCCGACAGTGAGACTGCGAGTCTGAATATTTCATACGAATTTGACGATTATTCTCCTCCTTCTGAGAATTCTAGTTAAATACTAACCTCCATAAATTTTCCTCTCATATAGAGTTCTAGGACTGACCCTGGTCCATCAAAAATGCACATATAAATGGCTATATCAAGCCATTGAATTGGAAGGTTAGAAAAACGCAGCTATTCAGCTTGGCGGTCAAGTAACAAAGGGTAGCGTCTCCTAGTTACCGACTGTGTCCTAAACAACGCTAGACACGTCATAATCGATCGTGTATGGAGCGTTCAATAATTGAAACATCTATCGCAATATATTAAATGTCTTAACCTTTACGATTGCACGTCCGATAACCTTTAGCAGACGGCGTTAATATCATATACCGTAACAAATACCTCCAGCCACGTTATTATTTGGACGACTAATCAAAGGACCCCATGGTTAACTAAAATTAGCCAATTAAAATTCTTTTTATACATGAAACGATGTTTAAAAAACTTTAATTCTGTTTGCTTCAGGGAAATTAATACCGAAAAATTTATAAAATCCATGTATTAGAAGCAAAGAAATACCAATTTGTATATTTTGCATATATAATTAGGTAAAAATACACTTACCTGACATAATTTAAAAAATTTATATTAAATCATTCACAAAGGATTTAGTGAAAATAAACATACAGAAATAAGGGCAAATGAATGTCCTTTCCAGTGCAATATATATATACCTAAAATTTGATATTTTCAATAAAATTCTTCATTTTAGGGGGTTAAACCTCCCCTTAAGCCCCTATCCTCTCATACTGAGGAAATGACATATATGTGGATTTAAGAGACAGTACATACAAGAAACTCACTCGACCACTTGGTAGATGGTATAACGTATATACAGATACCCTAATCCACATGTACGATACAAAGAAAAATGAAAAGGTGAACGAAAATAATAATATGGTCATAAACGCTGAATGACTAAAAAGTCCTAGTATGTCCTACTAATCATCATTAGCACTGGTGTGACTATCATGAGAGATGTCTAACGTTATGGATTGTAAAGTCCACTTTTGATAATCTGGAAGGCACTTTAAATAGAGTGTGACAGACAACTTATAATAATAATAATAAATTCTTTAAGCACCAAACACGGCGCATAAGGCAGAAACCAGTGCTCTCCAGGTTGTTCGTTGTGACGCCACTCCTCTTAGCTCTTGCACATATTTAGGCCCAACGTTCTTCCTTCTCTTATTATTGTTCTTCTTCTGAGTGTTTCTTTTGGTCTTCCTTTTTTCCTCTTACCCTCAGGAACCCAAGTGAGCGCCTGTAGTGGTATTCTGTTGTTTTGCATTCGTAGGACATGACCGATATATGACCATCGTCTTTTCCTTATATAGTCGGAGACATATTTCTGCCTAGAGTCTTCTCTTATTTGTCGATTAGTCTTGAATTCTTTCCAACTGATGTTCATGAGATTTCTAAGACATTTGTTCTCGAATGTATTCAGCTTGTTCTCCAATGATTTTGTTATTTTCCAACTCTCACAGCCGTATGTTAACACTGAGATAACATTTGAATTAAACAGACGAAGCTTGGTATGTATATTCAATGATCGTAATTTTAGCCTTCCCTGAATTTGTTAGATGATGGTAAGAACCCTCTCATAACATCGGTACCCCTGAAGTGTTGAATAATATGGTACGACCCTTCGTAACGACCCCTTCGGATAGCATCAGTGCCCCCGAATATTTTGGTAACTTTTCGTCAAACGGGATTTTTTTTTTTTCACCTGGACTCATTAGCTATGCAACCTTTCCACGCAGATGGTCAACACGTTTGCTGATTAATATGTGGACAGTTTATCTACCGTTCATTCTGGTCATCGCATTGATTTAAAGAGAGGTTAAATCACGCCCACGAATATCTCTTGAGCAATCATATGCAGTTATTTTCAATAACTTGGCCAGTGGGGGGCGTTGCCAGCATCAAACGATAGTAGCGACCACGATCAAAGACACGGAAGAGATCTCAGGAAAGACTAGCGGCACGCTATCAAAGAGGCAGTAGTGGTCCCTGAAACGAGCGACGCAAGTTTCCTGCCGGTGTTTCGCATCTCGGTGTTAACCACAGAACGATCGCAGTAGGAACGAACGGGAAAGCCGACGCGCACGCAACGAGCGGAGATACGGAAGACCAGGGGCGGCATCTCTCTTTAGTCTGGCGGTCAGATCCCCAAAAGTCTCATGAGATCTAAAAAGGTGTCAAATTCTTCATGTCCCACTCATCTTACATTTCATTTTAGATATATACAGATCATGAAGAAATGCAAAGTATCACTCGTTGGCCAGACCTTGACAGAAGCACTAGCTATATTTGAAATCGTGTTAGATTTTCCCCTGGATTTTCATATATATTTGCAGTGAATTCTACTCTGTGCAACACGAGTGATCGTAACATGCGATCCCAGCAATAAAGAAATCATACATCTTAAAACTTCCAGACATATTGATGAAACATTTTAAATTTAATCGTGTGGCTGTCCGATGCGACCTAGCTATCATAATTATATGAGAGAAAGCCTACCCAAGAATATTTAAAAAAAAAAGAACCATCAAATTAAATTACAATCTGTAAGATAAACTGGAAGATGAACAGTGCCAGTAGCGATATTTTATTTACTGCCCTACTGTGAGAGAGTACTTATTTACCTGTAACTGTGATTGGGCTAGTTTTTCCTCAATGGATTAAAAACCTACCGGTCAGTTGTATCATCACGCCTTGAAGGAATTTTACCTCCAGCAGCGAAATTAAAGAGACCACTTCATTTTCACCCCTGTGTTGAATTGTGTCAGTGCCATCCCATAGACTCCTTTTTTATATAATAAAACACAAGAACTCTTAGGCTTCAAGTCCGGCGATAAGTGGGAATATTTGCTATCAGCAAACCTCACTACATCTGGGGCGGGACATCGAAGTACTAGACATTTTCACTTGTCAAGAGTGTAATTGCTGTTTATATAATTCTATGGATTGTCTGATGCTGCAATCGGTAAGTGTGTGTGAGTGTATGAGTGTGGATCCTCACGCGCGTGCATGAATGACAGGAGATTAATTTTTGCAAACCATTTGTTAACTTGCCTACCGGGTAATACCTTTTTCTGTATACCCGGCATTGTTCCTTTAGGTGGGATATTTTGTTAACTCTGTTAACCCCCCCCCCCTTTCATTTTCTTAGTAAAGGGAAAAACAATTGGGAATAACAGGATTTTTGTCTACCACCTATAATTAATATTGTAACACCTATTTCAGAGTAATTAAATACCTATGTTCCTGATAACTATCTATCTTTGGACTGGGTTTATCTTTGTCTAATACAAGCGGGAAGGGCTTAGTCGATACCAATCCTCTTCCCCCCCCCCCCCCTCACCTTGTTATTTGTATTTTCTGTACTTATGATATTTTTTATGTAACACATGATAGTTGTTGTGATTGTTTTAAATGAGAATAAACCTTATAAACTTATTTAGTACTGTGTTGGAATACCCAAAGCCCAACAATTCCCCTATCTGTTTAATAGTATTTTGTATCTACGTGCGTCTGTGTGTTTGAAGCACCAAATCGGTGTGAGCGCAGGTGTGTGTCTGGAAACTGGCAAATAATTGTTTGACCAGGAGAGTGAAGAGAAGATTGAGAGGAACGATTTGTCGTAAATAAGTCTGTCCTTACTCTCTCCAGCACTCTGTGAAGCAACTATTTACTCTCTACATTTTCTATCACTGAGCTTTCACTATCATTCTCCACTCTAAACAGGACCATTATTTCTAAGACTTTCTCTCAAAATAAATTTACGACATAGAGTTCCGTTATTATTTAGGTGAAAGTTCTGTTTGATATCTCTGAGATATCTAAAGGAAAATAATTCTTATTGTAATAATAATAATAATAATAGCCCCTTCAGTCATTACTGACTATGGGAATGCGCCCCTGAGGTGACAGCCCTCAGCTGCTTATTTTCCTGGTGCTCCTTTCGACGTTTTCTCCTCACCTCTGCTTCTTGTGTGAGCCTCTCTTCGCCCAATCTGAGGTGGCGCCGTAAATAGCATCGCCACTTAGTGCGATCGGCAGCTTCATCCTCCCATGTTGCTGGATCCATGTCCAGTGCCATCATATCTCTCTTGCACACATCTTTGAACCTCAGCTGTGGTCGCCCAACTGTTCTCTTGCCATCTGCTAATTGTCCGTAGAAGATATCTTTTGGGATGCGACCATCTTCCATGCGGCGAACATGGCCAAGCCAGCGAAGTCTGCGCTGTCTAAGAAGCGTATACATACTTTGAAGGCCAGCACGTGACAACACCTCAACATTTGTCACTTTATCTTTCCACGAGATGCCGAGGATGCGGCGTAGACACCGCAAATGGAAGGTATTGAGCCTTCTTTCTTGCTTAGCATAGGTCGTCCAGGTCTCGCTGCCATAGAGGAGTGTAGCTGGTGTAGCAGCATTATATAGTAGCTTTGGTCTTCAGTAGTGTGAGTTTATAGTTTCCCCAAGTAGCGATGTAGGCGTAGGAATTAGTAGCTAGTAGCTACCTTAGTATTCTTAGTAGTAGAATTAGTAGGCTTTTTTAAGTTTAATTTTATATGTAAGTATTTTATAGTTGATAGTAGATGGATATCCAGGTGTATCAGATGATACCAGGATAGTATGCCAGTCAAGAGTTCTGGTCTTAAAAGTAATACCCCAGTCTTACAAATAAGCACTGGTGTATGGATATCATAGAAAAAGTCAGACTGTGAAAATCCTGGCCCAGATGGTAAGAATTAGTACCAGGATTTAAGGTGTCTCCTCCATGTGACTTTCTTATGATTAATTAATTTCTAGGGGATAAATAAAATGAACATTTACTTTAAACACAATTGTAAAACGTGAATAAGTCCTCGGGTACAATTATAATCTTTTAATATTTACATTAATCTTCTTTTTCTGCTATTTGGAAATGAGCATTAAAATATACACAAAATATTCACACCATTAATGCTATTTCTTAACTAATGTGTTGGTAGGAATGTCTTTCCTTCTGGAAAATTTATTTACTTGAATCACAGTCCTTTAGCAATTTTAATAAGTATTATTGTCCTTTACACTTCTGGATCTTAACAATATCCTCTTGTATAGTAAAGTTAATGAATACTGGAATCAATATTACTATATCACTGTTCTCTTAGTCCTGTGACTTTACAGATTACTGTCATCATTTGACTGAATTCTACAATAATTGGAATACTGTTGTAGAAGTTTGTTTCATATCACAAACATTGGCTGTTGGTTCATATATGGATTCTGTTAGTGCCTTAATTGACACTTATCTTGAATCTTGATTTTGCTGACACTGAACGGTCACTGTATTTATCAGTATTGGCAGACCCAGCAAAAGGGGTACCAATGACCAGCTGTAATTCACTCTTTGGGGTCTTGCACTTATGTGGGATTGCCTCTGATGAACAACACAGGCTTCTGGTACTTGACAGTCTGGTTTGAGTTGTTACATGAAACCTGAAACACCATATCAGTCTTGGCTAGTATCTAGCTAGATTTGTAACTGACTAGCACAGATGTCAGACCAATCAGTCATCAGATGTCGAAGTTATACAATCATAGTAAGTAAGGACATCATTTCAGTGATACAGTAGAAGCATTAACATTTCAATTAATTGTAACTGACTAGCACAGATGTCAGACCAGTCAGTCATCAGATGTCAAAGTTATACAGTCATAGTAAGTAAGGTCATCATTTCAGTGATACAAGATTTCAGTCTGTCCTGCCTGGAGTGAGCGTCCCATTGGCTAAGCTGTTAGATAGCTTGTATCTCGAGGCAAAGCTTCTGGGGTCCGGGATCTAAACCTGGTAGCGTCACATTCTAGTTACCCCGTTATAAATGGGTACCTGACTCTGCTCTTGAGATAGGAAAGGCAAAAGCAGAGAACTGGTCACTCCACTTTATAAAGCTGGACCTAGTATAGTGAAGTCTCAAACACTTTGCTCCCCTACGGCAGTATCTACTATGGGGCTACATTTTACCTGCCAGTTTTTTTGTTTTTTTTTTAGGGGGGAAGGAGCGCGATTTTCCATCATCCCAATTAGATCTTTATCACCTCTTTACATACATCTTTAAAAAAATTAGTTTTGCCCTATTGTGGCTAAGCGCACTCTGTTCAACCAAGAAAGTTGTTCTATCGGTTATAAAAGGGCGCATACAAGACATTGTGGTTTAAATTGTCTATTATCGTCTCTTCCGAATTCCATGTACTTATGTTACCCGTCGATCCTTCTTGATTGTACACGAGTGTGTCACTTTACAGAAAAATGTTAAGATTACGACAGACAGATAAAAACGAGTAATGAGAATGTTCTGAAAGATGCCAGTTCGCTGCTGAAACATGTTATTCATTTTAAAAGGAAGCTGTCATCGCACTTTTGACATGTTATGAGAAGAGACAACCTGGAATAAATTGTAACAACAGGAAAGATCGAAGGAACATAAAATATATCGGACGACAAATAGAGAAGATATAAGATGGATTGAAATCGTGGCATGGAAAGAAGTCAATAACAGAATTGATAAACCGCGCTAGTGACTGGACACTGACTTTCTAGCTCGGTGGTCCATGGTTCGATCCCCAGATGAGGTGGGATTTTTAAGACCGCAAACGGTTCCGAGGTCGACCCAGCCTCGTGAATTGGGTACCAGCGCAGCTCTGGGTAGGTTAAAGGCGGCCGGCGTGATACTGACCACATCACCCCATGTGTGCCGATGGTCAAGAAAATATAGGCCTAACACCATATTCCCAATTTGCCTCATTGTGCGTGTAACGGGATTCTTTACCTTTTACTGGTGATTTGAGGTTGTGGAGAGACATGATCGCCTCGCCAGTTTGGCACGGCACTAAAAGAAGAAGCCCAACCTTCTAATGATTGCACCTTGTTTGGACATCATCCATCAGATACATCTTGGCTGATATTTCCCATATTCCTTAATCACGCTCAACATAGCTCTGAATTAGATCTGACATCCTGATGAGAAGAAAGAAATTATATTACCTGTAGAAACATGATAGCGCGTGCCTAATACAATTTTACGTTAATTTCTTATCTTTGTACAACCGTCTGTCGCAACATTCGATCATCATGCATGATAGAGCCAGGAACACAAATATTATCGAATTCTGCTGGCAGACCGTGTCGGTGCTATAATTATTGCCCGTATCTACATATGTCCCGAACGCTGTTGTAATCAATACTTGCAAGAATATTTTTTAATGTACTGAAAACATAGACATACTTATATGGCACCAGATTACCATAAATTTTCATAAGATTCATTAATTCAATCTGGCGCCGCCAAATGTTTAAAAAAACTGGCCATGAAACTTGATAACAATCCGTCAAACTCTTTGGATGTTAGCATTATGGAAATGTCCATAGGAAAACGTCTGGAAATATAAAAGAACGGGGGTTTTTTTCTCTTCCTTCCTCTGCCAGATATGACTGCGTGCATTGAAGAGGCCAGACTGAGCACGCCTTTCTTTTCTGGAGGTCGGCACGAGTCAAGACGGTACTTAGCTATAACAGACAGACTTGGTAAAGTTAAATTTATAGGCTAGAGCAGAGGTTTTCAAACTTTTTTGGTCCGCGGCTCCCTTGACCTGTGCATAAATCACCGCGGCTCCTCTCTATGCTATATATTATATATAAGCAATTGTACCCAAAAAGATATTAATATCCAGCCTAACACTTTCCCCAAGCCACCGCGACGCCCTTAGCCGAGGGCCGCGACGCCCCTGGGAGCCGCGACTCACAGTTTGAAAACCTCTGGGCTAGAGTCATAAAATGAGATTAGTAAAGTAAGTCAAAGTAGTTGGAAGAAATCGTGTTGAAACTGGGACAAAAGAAATGTAATCTTTGCGGAGCGATATTTGCATCATACAAGGAAAATGTTTGTCTTTCACGTTTAGCGATTATAAAAATAAAGAGGTAGTCCCTTAGAAGATACTGCGGAAGGGGAATGAAGTGTTTGAGACGTCACTTTACCAGGTCCAACATCGATAGATGGGGTGACCAATTCCCTTCCTCGATGTCTTTTCCAACTTTAACTCAAGAACAAAGTCAGTTACGCATTTACAGCTGGGTAGATTGGAGCATGTCGATACCGTGAATCGAACTTGGTACCTTTTGCGTGAGAGACTAGCGCTCTAACCACTCTGCCAATCGGACCCCCGATCAAACAAATATAGCTACACATCCATACGTAAGAACATACCTACAAACACACCTATACTTAGTGTACGGACATGCGTACTAAACTTCGACACTCGCACATAATATATATGTGTAATATATATATATAAGGTAAAGGATCACGTTACACACCCACTGAGGCATATTTTCTTGACCATCGGCACACTAGAAGTGATGTGGTCAGCATCACGCCGGCCGCCTTAACCTTCCCAGAGTAAATCTGGTACCCAATTCAAGAGGCTGGGTCGATCTCAGAGCCGTTTGCAGTCTAAAAATTCCCACCTCAAGTGGGGATTGAACCATGGACCAACGAGCTATGAAGCCAGTGGTATATATATATATATATATATATATATATATATATATATATATATATATATATATATATAATATATATATATATATATATATATATATATATATATATATATATATATATATATATATATATATATATATATGTGGTGGGGCGCCGTTCGAATATATTTTGTGTTCGTTTATCATTATTATAGGTACATTGCTACCCCTGTCCACAGTTAATATATATTTGATTGCTCCAGCCTTCGCTCATAGTACTGCTCGTTATCCGTTACATCCCGGGTAAAAAATCTCTCACTTTTCATAGTTTTGTTCCCTCGATCACAGCACGCATACACGTTCTCTACCTGACCAATGAGGAACTAAAACAGTCTTCTTTTCAAACGAATTCGACATCTTTTAATAACTGAAATTCTTTGTAGCATGCATACTCGTTATTCATGATTAATCCTTATTTATTAATTTTCTCCGTACATATTACTTTTAATTCAAGAGTATTCATGCTCTTGTACAAACCCTCTCCTGTCAGAGGTACACACTTCGTAGTAGGTCCATACTGGAACTTAAAAAGAAAACACAGCCAAAAACCACAGCTGTCACAAAGTGCAAGGTTTTACTTCACCTTGGCCATACACATATCAACACAAACTCTGACGTCATTTTCCGGTGCGCCTCATTTTCAATAAATATCCCAAATAGTGCCGCATTTATCAGCACTAACTCAAACTCAATAAATCTAACATGTGGTGTGCATGGGCAGACACCACATATTCCCCCCCCCCCCCCCCCCTGCGCGCTACTGGAAACTGCAGGTTTCCAGGTCATCATTAACTATACTTAACTATAATGATAAAAAGGAAAATCAAATTCAAGTAATGAGTGAAATGATATCACGATGAGTGAAATGCAGTTAAAATATGTGGCAACAACTTGTGAGCAACATATTAATGCTACGAAAATATCGCTATATAATCTATCCATCAATTGATTATGAACATAAACAATGTTTGTTGTCACTTCTTGTACCCAGGACAGTTACATAGTTCAATGTATTACTCTTGATAGAGTGTCCGCGATTACATTATTATGTCCTTCTATATGGACGATATCAAAGTCATACGCTTGCAACTGTAATGCAAATCTCGTAAGTCTTGCACTTGGTGATTTACAGGTTTGCAGATACGTTAATGATCTCTGATCTGTCATTATAGTAAAATGCGTACCTACCACATACTTTTGAAGTTTATTCAAAGTCCATACTATACCCAACAGTTCTCTGTCGAAAATAGAGTATTTAGATTCGGCTTCCGATAGTTTCCTACTCAAGTAGTAGATCGGATGAAACTTGCCATCAAAACTTTGTCCCAAAATCCCGCCTATTGCGTGGAGCGAAGCATCTGTTACAACAATAAATGATCTTTTTAAATCTGGCAGTCTTAATATCGGATACTGTGAAAAATGAGTCTTAATGTTTTGTAATGCCTGGTTACATTGTTCTGTCCAAACTACTTTGTTAGGCATACCTCTTTTAGTTAGATCAGATAAGACAGCAGTCAAAGACGAGAACCTTGGAATAAACTTGTGGTAAAAATTCACCAATCCTAATAGACTCCGTACTTGCTTCTTTGTAGTTGGGATTGTAAGATCAAGTATGCGTTTTAAATTAGATTCATCAGGTTGTATTACATGTCTGCCAATTTTGTGTCCTAGAAATGAAATTTCCTTGAATCCAATTTCTATTTTGGATGGACGGGCTGTGAGATTGTGTATTCTTAGTGTCTGGAGTAAAGATTGTATCCCATCTATATGTTCTTCCCATGTGTCATGAAACATGCAAATGTCATCTATATAAGATATTAGGTCATAACGGCTGTAGTGGGTTTGATGGTATTGTATGATGGTGATATTACTAAATGTAATGTATGAGGCCAGCTGTGAAGGCTCCTGAGATAACATGTAGTTGTTAATTGTCAGAAGGCCTTTCTTGCTACCACTACGACCTCACACTCAATTTTTTTTTTCTTAATGAATGTAGCTATGTAAAATGTCTAGGGTTATGATATGTAATGTGGTGTGATAGTTATAGATACACCCACAGATATTTAAGCAGACTAATAATATTTAACAAATATTATAATACACTGAACTAACTCAAGAGTGTAAAATTTTTGATAGAATTATATTACATTTATTTGTTCTGGATCAAGTTTTATGTTGACCAGAACTTTTTTTTTTTTTTTTTTTAAAAAGGATTTAAAATTTATGAAAGAAATGCATGGAATGTTACATAATAAATGCAAGAGTGTACATATATAAGTACTAGACTAGTTAGTTTTATTAAAATGTTCTAGTAGTCATCTACTTGGGAGGTTAGTTAATGCTTGTGCTGTTGGGGTGGCCTCATCACACCTGTCTATATTGACTACACAGTGTCCAGTAAATTGCAGGAATTTTATGGGGTATTAGTAACTAAAAGGCGTTGGTGAACTTCCAGCAGACCAGAGGCTCACTCAACTTGCATATGTAGCTCTGGTGCTGAAATCTGGTGGTCCCATCTCTCCGTGCTGGCGGGCAATAATAGTGGTCTCTGTCACAACGTACTGCACAGATACACTCGAGTAAAATCACCAACTGAATGGACACCGCCTTCTTGGCAAACAACACAACTGAAAACACTCACGAGCTCTGCCAAACAAGTATTGGCTATGTGTCAAAATCTTCTGAAAACTCCCACCCACTCTTGGGAACACAACCCACGTCTGGGCTACCACAACAAAAACAACCACATCATAACAGACAGGTTCAGATACTCTCTGATTCCAAAAAGCACATTAAACCATGGTGGTTTTACATCAAGATAGGGTCCTACTCTCCCAGACTATAAGATTCTGAAAGACAACACCATTTATTAGTTTCCCTTCCCTAACAAAAGTGGGAGGATCTAGTCTAATATGTTTCATTATTTAAACACTTGCTCTGTCTGGACCTAACAGGACAAAACAGCTGGAGGTTATGTAATTGTTGGTCATAGATTTGGGCGGGCGGGGTCTAGAGCAAATCCCTACTTGTTTGTAAGGCTAGATTTTTCCATCTATCAAATCACTCCAAATATTCAAATATCACAAATTGTTCAATCCCTAGAAGTGAATTTCATCTTACCAGTTTTGAATAAATAAAACACAGAATAGGCTAGCAAATCCCTACTGGCTAGAGTTTGTAAAGGCGTCCTGAATTATTGCACTTTTTCTATCAAATGGAAATCATCCACTTAAAAATATTCTTTCAATCGAACAAATTATGAAGGAATTTCCATTCGCGTCTAGAAAGTGGGGACTAAATATGATTGTCTGTTGGGCCAATTGTTTAGGTTTATTTCAAACTTCAATAATTTCCTACCATAAAGTCATTTCAGAGTCATGCTTCAGTCAATCCACAGGCTGGTTATCTGTTTGGCTGACTCCAGTCTTCTGGCTAGTGTTTTCCTGAAATGTATTTATTTTTTGGGGTATACAACCTTTCTCACCCCCAAAATGACTTGTCGTTAAAAAAGTTTTGGGCTTAGACCACAGCTGGTTTTACGGGGCCGAGGGGGGGGTCCCCCCTAAAGCAAATCCCAATCTACACAGATTTGTAACACCATGGTCTAAGTAAGGCGTAGATTTTTTATGATATTGTGCAATAATCACTTTTGAACAACAGTCTGTCAAAATGTACAAAACACTAAATTTCGATCATTATCTTCAATATTATAATATACCCTCAAAGAAATTAAGAAATGTATTTAGTCACTGCTTCACGAATGGGCCATCCAGAGCCAGCTAATTATTATACGCGATTAAATCAAAAAGTTACTTTTTAATTTTTGTTAAATTCCTAACATTGCGTTTAGCCGATGAAATCACACCAACCTTCAATTCACTTGGTAAATGCAAGTTTTGGCGCAAATCAGGGGCCGACTGTGGCGACACAAATTATATCCAAGGTCCTGCTTCTAGTCGATGTTCCCCACTCACTTTATGTAACTTGAAAACTTGATTTATCACGTTTCGCCCCGCAACATGAATTTGAGCGTCCAAAACCAACCCTTTCCTAGTTCAAATCATAAAACCTGTCCCACCCATTATTTTCAAATATTCAAATCCCCCCGTTCCCCTCAAAAAATAATTTCAGTCCAATTAGAACAAATGCTCAGGGTAGATGGACCGAGGTTGCCCAGTTATGAGCCCCCGCATCTATAATTTCTAGTCCTTTGTTTCTTTTAAGTCCAAATTTTGACGTTGGACCTGTCAATTCTCAATGGTCTGGAGTATCTTTTAATTTTCAAAAACGTACTTCACCCCTACCCTAAAGTTTCCAAATACCTTTCCACATGTCCCCCCCAATTGGCCGTCTCCCCACTCCCCAAGTTCCAAAATTTTGTCAGGGGTGCCACCTCAGTTTAACGTTTATTTAAGCACCCCAACAGCTACCCCCCCCCCCCCTCCCCCGTTCCCCTACCCCCCCCCATATTTAGAAGCATTCAAGGACCACCTGCTTACTTCCCAAGTTTATTCATGTTGAGCATATACGACCCCTCCCCCCAATTCCTGTAGTTCCGCCCTACAAAACAACTCCCCCCCCCCTTGTTTTTTTTCATTATAATCCTTGAACATTAATCTTTATTGCAAAATTAACCCTAAACCCCCAAAGTTCCCACCCCATTGTGGAGTCACTTCAATGTTCGCCTTATTAATTTACCCCCCCCATAACGCTGGTTCCCCCCACCATGTCCACGCTACTCAGGTAAAGGATGATATTTGAACAACCTGCCGGGGGGTACCCCCCCTCCAAGTCGTGTACATTTTCCAAACATCCCCAAATATCGGACACTGCTGTCCTTCTTCAAATCCATAAACATCCAGCTTTCCCCCGTTGACAGATTGTGCTCCCCCCCCGCGTAACACATCTGTCCCTCCCCCCTTTTTCTGTCCCCTTCTATCTGCATCTTTCAATAATTACCTGCGTTTCTATCTGGTTGTCCCATCACCCCCCCCCCTGTCTTCAAACATCCCCCCCCCCCCGGTTTGGGAACCATATTTTAGATTATTCCCCCCCTTCCCCATTCTCCCCCTCCTTTGGTTTTTCCCGGCCTAGGTGCTTCTAGCTGCCCTTTTTCTTTAAATTCCCTAATCATTAATACCAATACTACGAAAAAAAAGTTTGTTCCAACTTTCCCCCTTAAATTTTTTCATCCATCCCCTTTTCCTAATCCCGCCCCCCATCACCCCCGCCCTTTCCCTGCCGCCTCTTCAACAAACATCAAAAGGCGTTTGGTAATCCGCAAAAGCGACCAATATCCATGATCCTGGTGGCGTAACCTATCCCCAGGAGATACCCCCCCCTTCCCTGGTACCCCCGAGGGTTTCGCAAAAACCCGAACCACCTCCCTCCCCATATCCCCCCCCCCTGTCCCTCCGTTCCCCCAACCTTTGTTCCAAACCTCTTTTCCCCCCCCCGAAAGATTGGGGCTTCCTCCCCCCCCCCCCCCCCCCCCCAATTTGCGTCCCCCACCTGCTATCCTTTTCTCAGTGTTTTGTGTCCTAGTCCCTCCACGCAATCCCCCCCCAGTCATATTGCGTTATTAGCCTTTCCAGTATTTTTTTCTTTTTATCCGCCCGTTCCCCTCCTGTCTAGCAAGTCAATTTTTATGGAGGGTGGATGACCCCGCCGGTCTGGGGGCGATCATGTACTATCAGCAGCCTACGCATTATGTTTTTTTAAAATCCTTCTGACAATGTTATCCTTAAGGACAGACTGTACTTCTTTGAGTTGGAGATATTTTTTACCGTTGTATCCTCTGTCAATTTGATTCCACACTACACATTCCTCCCGCGCCGAGCAATGAAAACATGGCCTATGCAATTGTATTCTTACACATACAGGATACTGAACTGATAAGGTTGAAGCAATAAAGACCACCTCAGCAATCTTGCGTTTTCATGCTTAGCCTGAGATAAGAATACGAGAGGCTGATGGTCCGTCTCCACCACAAAAGTCCTACCATACAGATAGATTTGAAACTTCTTTATTGCCCAGATTAACGCTAAACATTCTTTTTCGCTTGTGGAGTATCCTTGTTCCGCCTTATTCAATTTACGGCTTGCATAAGCGACTGGTTTCAGTTCCCCATCAGGTGAAGATGATCTTTGCAACAAAGCCCCTCCTAGTCCTACATTACTTGCATCGGTTCTTAAGACAAAGTCCTGTGTCAAATCAGGCAGTTTGAGAATAGGCTTGCTAGTGAGTTTTTCCTTTAACTCTTGGAACGCTAGTTCACATTGTGCAGTCCAAATAATTTTATCTGGAAGTCCCTTGCGAGTCAGATCAGTCAGAGGAGCACAAATAGCGTTAAAATTCTTGATGTATTTCTGATAAAATCCGCATAACGACACAAATGATCGCACGTCCTTTTTTGTTTGCGGCCTAGGTGCTCTCTGCAGTTTTTCCAAGTTCTTCGGATCAGGGGTCATATTACCCTGATATACAGTGTGTCCCAAGAATTCCAACTCTTTGCATCCAATACAACATTTTGTTGGCCTAGCAGTTAAGTTCGCCTCCCGAAGTCTATCAAACAACATCTCCAGAGCTTCATGTGTTATTCGAAGGTCTCGGGGGGGACGAGAATAGTTGCCATGAAGTTTGTGATACATGGGTTATTCAGGGGATCCAACAATTTGCGCATCATCCTTGAAAACACACTCGGAGCATTTTTCAGTCCGAATGGTAGCATATTGAATTCATAATGTCCATCCGAAGTGCTAAAAGCCAAATAAGGTCTCACTTCAGGCTTCACTGGGATCTGGTAATAGCCTTTACTAAGATCCACCTTTGAAAAGTATTTTGCCTTGTTCAGTCTGGCAAATAACTGTTTTTGTGTCTGGTAATGGATCCACTTGTCCTTCTGTGACAGCATTCAGTTTCCTGTAATCTATGCACAGTCTGTGTTCCCCAGACGGTTTTCTCAACAAAACGACACTAGAACTAAAAGATGATTCACTGTGCGAAACAATCCCCTCCTTCAACAAATACTCTATTTCTTCCTTCAATGCCTTCTCCTTCGCGAACGGAATAGAATAGGCTCTCATACAGATTGGGTTTGAGTCTACCAGTTTCATGTCATACTGTAGCAAATTTGTATGGCCTGGTTTATCTGTTAATACATCTGTATGTTCCTCCAGAACCTGTTGAACTCTCTCCCTCTGGTTTTTAGTCAGGTGCTTACTGACTTTTACCTGTGCTGCGGTTTCACAAGGATGTAATGGGTATTCATGTGAGGTGAGTGGTTCTTTTTTGCATCTGGGTTGCAATAGCCAAGGTCAATAAGGGGGTGCTTTCCTGGAGTGGTCTGTCCAGATACTTCTTTAACAGGTTTACATGATAAACTTTCTCCTTCCCCTTTTTTGTCAATTTTATAGTTTGTTCTAGACACCTTCTCTAGAACCGTATATGGACCTTGCCAACCAATTTGTAATTTATTCTGGCTTCCGGGTAGTAGAAGCAGCACCTTCTCTCCGACTGCCAGTTCCCTGTCCTTTGCCTTCCTATTAAAATATGCTGCATGTTTCTTCCTGGCTTGTTTCAAATTATCATTTGCCAGTTTCCATCCAGCTTTCAAACGAGTGGTCAGTTCGTTCACGTATTGATACGATGAGGTAACAGTCTCTTCCGCCTTCTCATCTGTCCAGGTCCTTAATAGAGCTTCTAATGGACCTTTTATTGGCCTCCCAAATAGCAGAGTTGCGGGAGCCATCCCGGTTGAACTATGTGGTACCTCCCGGTACGCAAACAATGCGGCGGGCAGGAATTGATCCCACAGATCCGGTTTTTCGAGTGCCAGCTTTCTCAGGATAGAAATGAGAGTCCCGTTGAACCTCTCTACCTGGCCGTTCCCTTGTGGATGGTACGGACTACAATGAAAGTGTCTGGCTTGAAATAGCTTAAAAACTTCTTCCGTAGTTTCCCCTTGAACTGAGAACCATTATCCGTCAAGATTTGATGCGGGAATCCTAATCGGGTAAATATTGTAAGTAGTGCCTCTGCTACATGTTTTGAATCAATTGATGGCAGGGCTACCGCCTCTCCCCACATAGAACAAGTGTCCACCAGAGTAAGGATGTAACTGTTCCTCCTCTTGGTCCGAGTGAGAGGTCCCACAATATCCACTGCAACCCTCTCAAAAGGCATTTCCCCTAGAGTTGCAGGAGCAGTTCAATGCTTTGGAGCTACCCTTTGACATTCTGGACAGGATTTGACATATCTTTTTATATCCTCCGTTATCCCTGGCCAGATGGGGGGGGGGGGGGGGGGGGGGGGGGGGGGGGGGGGGGGGGGGGGGGGGGGGAGTAGCAATGGGTGACACAAGCTATACGCTGTCCTGTGGCGCTGATCCCCATGTGACCACTGAAGGGAATCGCATGCCCGAGTTCCATCACTTTATCTCTATATGAAGTGGGAAGAACCAGCTGGTTGTGACCATTTGTTCCAGTTCCGGCCTTCCTGTATAAGAGTTTGTTCTTCATGATATATTCCCCCTTGCTCGGAGGTGTGTGGCATTTGGGCAATTTTTTTAAAACAGGGCTTGAGTGTCCTATCCTCAGCCTGCGCCTTCCTCATCTCCTCTGGATGAGCATTTATAGGTTCACCTTCTTCCTCCTTCTTCTGTGACCTGGTCTGCAACTGTCGCCATGTATCACAGGTTATTCTCGATGGGATCCCCCAAGAAGATGAAGACGTTATCTTACACACCCCAATATCAGATGGGTAGATTGGTGTAGGGTTCATCTAACATGGCACTGCTGCTCTGATTTCTTTCCTTCCACAATAGCCGAGTTTTTTCACCGTTATCCTTGCGATGGGAAGTGTCATGAGTGGTATGTCCTTAGTCTTCGCCCCCTTGTTATTTCCACTGTATTCTGTGGTATGATCACTGATTTTCGGGGTCCACTAGGCTAGACTATCTACACGCCGAATATCAAGGGTATATTTGACATCATAACTATTCCAAACTGCTGCTCTATCAAAATTTCTCCTTCCACGATAGCGATTTCAACCGTTATACCTTCGCATGAAGTTCAAACTGCAGTGGTAGTCCTTAGGGTTCGCCCCTTGTATTTCCACTGTTTCTGTGGTATAACTGACTTGGGTCCACTAGGCTAGACTTCACAACTGAATCATAATCCAAACCTGTATGCATATAAGCACCTATGTGACCCCAGTCGCAGTTTACAAACTTGCATCCTCAGCAAAATCTGGAGGTGGATCAAGGGGGGGGGGGGGGGGTTTTTCTTTTGTCCATTAGAGATTCAACACATTTATAATCAACCGCGTCCCGACTTCATTGCTCAGCAAGTTGAAGTTTCCTTCTACAAAATTCGGTTTGTTATGGTCTATCCTATCTCGCACCATTTACACCATCTTTTCTGTGAGTCTCAGGTTATATGACTTTCATTGAACGTTTTGGTCATACTGAACTGCCGAAGTTCTAGTCGGCGATAGTCAGTCTTTGCTCTTCGGCTTGCGCTCCAATCAGGTTCTGTCTCATAACCTTTATTTCCCGCTGTCTCTCTATTAACAAATTTATTTAAAATGGCTTGTGGAAAGCTTTAAAATTGGTACCCCTCTATGGAATGCCTATCTTTTTCTAAGCACCACTTAACCATCTGAGCCTGAGCTGCCTGTATACCTTCTCAGACAACATTCTAAAATTTATCAATCCTGCTGACCAAACTATCTCTGCCCATTAGAGAGTCCTTGCAGAAATTCTTCACTTCAATGTCTAGGAAGCACATGGACTCTCTCAACAATATTTGCTACAATAATCACGCAGATCAAATTCTTCTATTAACATGAGAATCTTAGGAGAGGTCTTACCACCAGCCGAGTCCATTTCTCCAAATAGGAGATGTTTACTACGAACTCACACCTAGCAGAGAATCTCTAGGCGTAGAGGGTATGATCTCCCCAGACACAACACTCTTTATGAGAGGCATTTCTAAATTCTTCTTGACGAATACAAAATTCTACACACCATTTTACTTCTCGTTTCCACCCTTAAAACAAACAAAGCACTGCATCTTATCTCTAGACAATGTCAATCTCTTAAATTTGTTCTCTTTCGAGTCTCTTATCTCTACCCTGTCATATTCTCTTCTTAGGATAACACAACATAGACTTCAAATAAAGTAATGTACCATAAAAACGATCCCTCTCAATCCTTCTTCTCTTGCACTAAAGATTTAAAACATCCACCACTTATCTCATCCTCTCTCTCGCTCTAAACCCATAATGCGTAAGTTTAGGCTAATAAAACAACATAACACAACGTAAATAGCCTAAAAGTCAAGATAATAACACATCAAAAGTATAAAGCAACCATACTATGTCACGAGAGATCTATGTTTTATACACAAAATGGTCTCATAAAATGAAAACCCCAAAATCTAACACTGAGTTAAAGATGGCTCCCAGTTGAATACACCATAATATGATGCGTAAAGCATCTGAGAGCAAAAGGTCGGGCACCATTTCAGGAGCCGGGCACCCCCTCTTTAAGCAACACACGTCATAATCTTTCTCTGCACAAATTATTATATACACCTTGATCGCGTCCGGTATAGCTTAGATATCTAAAAATGAATACGCATTTTACTATCTTTCTTCAAACATCGAGCCAGGTCCCTTTGCGTGTCGTTTTATTTCTTTGATCGAATCTGCCCAGCCTCCCCTTAATTTTCCTCTATCCCCAGATAAGACCTCCAATATTCGCGTTGGACTAAACCTCATCCCCTCTAAACAAAGCTTGAACCTCTTTTTTCTACTAACCTTTCTCTAAAAATCTAACTGATAGCCCTTTGTTCAATACATTAAGTTTTATCACAAACTCTCCAGCACATTACGGGTCCGTACTATACATAATTTGCGAAAAAGTAAAATCAAATCGGAAACTCAATCCCATTTCAACCCATATCGTCCTCTTTTGACGGTTCACAGCCAATTCAATGTGCAGACTTTGAATCGGGAAAATATTTCTAGGCTAGCTTCTCCCCGCCTAATACTTTCTTCTTTTCAGAACAATATATAATAAATTATATCCAGCCTAAAATCTCCTAACCAAGTAAATACCACACTTAAGTCCAATCTTCCCTTAATGACTAATAGTCACCTAACTTAATTTCCCCCTTAACTAACCCAATTTTTTAACTACAATTATCATTAGTCGAAAACTACCTAAACGGAATAGATAATCCCACTTCCAAACCCTGTTTATCCACTGCAGGGAACACTTTTTAATTTTTTACACTAGGGAATCTGTAGACACGAAATTTGTTTACCCCCTAAAATCCTTATTCTATCTCTAAAAAATTTTCCTCTGCCTGGAACCTCATAAAATCTAACAAATATATCTATTTAATCAATGCATACTGTTTTAAACTGGTTTGGGCTTAATTAAATAATTAATCCCCTGCAAAACATAATACCAATTATAATTTAAATATAGTGATTAAATTAAACATCTGGATTTCTTATTATGCCCAGTTACCATCCTATGAAATACCTAAATCCTAAAAGGTGAGTACAGAAAATATGTAATAAACAGGTTATTATTTAGATTAAGTAAAACATCCCCCATGTAGTCCTGGTCAGAAACTGGCATCATACCCTAGGATAAGTAAACCAAATGAATAGTAGCGCGTTCTATAATTGTTAGGACTTCTATTCAATCACACCAGGTCCTTTATTCTAGCTGTGCGAAGTTAACCAACCGACGAAGTGAAATCTGAATCTCGACCCCTATTCCCATCTTCGTAATGACCACTATTGTGAGAGAGCCATAAGAACTGAAGAATGGAAATTATGCCCTAATATAGTTTAAAATGACTAAATAGAAGGGTTTTTTTTATTGACAAATAAATTATTGTTATAAAAAATGTGGCATTGTATCTTTCGAATTTATGCATCTACCACACAAGATACTGACCATCACTAGAATTATACAAACGAAGGTTGGAGCCCACTTATTCTATTATAATGACTCCTAAACTATCATAATTGCCATCTACCTTCTCCTAAACTCACCTCACATACGACTAGAGGTGGGGGTAAAACATTTTTCTGATTAAAAATGCTTCATTACACATTCCTAACAACTTTATATTGTTTATGGTAATCACAATCTTCTTCCTTTAAATGTATGACCGTTGTGGAACTCCCTTTTTCTTTTTAATTACACCCTTCGTGCGTAAAAACAAGGTAGTTAGTAAAAATTTATAGTGATAACAAAGCCAAAATGCATGGAATGATATATATTTAGTCTTATAAAAACCTGGCAAATCTAGTGGGGTAATACATATTATATATTAAGGTACAGAACCAAATATCCATTAATAATCTGGTTCCCTAACTCAAGTCTGTATACTAATTTTTGGGGATCAAAGGAAATCTATTATTAAAGCCCTTGTTTACCTAGTTATTTGTTCATGGGTTGGCTCTCCCCCATCCTCCCCTAATGTCTACTAACCTGTCCCTATCTAACTATTCTATCTACACAAAACTATTCTACTAAAAGGGATCTGTATCTCAAAATCTAATTTATGAAAGATAATGAGCATGTGAAATGTATACAATCAACCCTACAAAAAGGCCCCGTTTGGGTTGGGATAACTTTCCAGAGTGTTCACGAGGCCCCCCCCTCCTAGACTAACTTAGCATTAATTGTTAGCCTTCGGTTCTTGTTGCTGAAATCACCTCCTGGTGGTTCCCCAACCACCTCCCTCCCGTGGTTTATTAAAGCCCGGGCTAATAATAAGTGGGTTCCTCTGGTTCCCACAACCTGTTACTGCCAACAAAGAATAACAACCTCCCGAGTGTAAAAAAAAATGCCCCAAACCCAATTGGTAAAAATGGACCCACCCGGGTACAACCTCTTGTTGGTTTTGGAACCAACCCTGAAAAACTCCCCCAACGACTCTTGGGCAAAATTTCAAAGGTATTGGGGCCCCTATGTGGGGTCCCCCCCCCCCCCCAAAATTTCCCCCTAATTTCCCCGATCCTAATTATAACCCCACGGTCCCACCACTTGGGACCATCAAGACACCGGCACAGAACAAACCCAGCGTCACAGTCCCAAATAAACAGATACTTGCGTGCAAGTGTCCAAAATTCCCCCTCCTCTTGACCAAACAGCCCAATACATTCACCATGGTGGGGGTTTTTTTACATCAGAAAATAGGTTTCTGCCCTTGATCCCCCCCATACCTAACTGAAACTGTCTGAAAATAAAAAAAATATTTTTATTAGTTTCCTTTCCCCTAAGACAGAAGTGGATAGGCGAGACTATAGTGCTCCATTATTAACCCACTCAAACACACTTTTGAAATCCTTGTCCCCCCCCCCCTCCCCCCCCCCCCAACTTTCCCCTAACCCTTGCTTTTTTGGAGTGGTTTATAATGTATTATTCACATTGGTCAACCACCTATACCCTGAAACTTGGGGGGCTCCGACAGGGGGTTTTTTTGCAACTTTTTTGAGAGCGCAAAATTCACCCCTTACACTTTGGTTTTTTTTTGGTAAGAGTTAGTCTAAGAATTACATGGGGAGTAATGTTGGGCCAAGGTAAAATCCAAACACTCGAACATTTAGATAGACATAGACCTCAAATAATACCACATATTAACATATAAATTATTTTACAATCTCTTAACCAAATCCATTCAATCTACTAAGATAAAGAGTTGGCGGACATTTTCGATTTCGGCTAGCTAATCCTTCCAGGCTGAGACTTGCGGCTTTTTTATAGTTAAATTAAAAAACAAAATTCTTTTTTCCCCACTGGGGTACTTTTATTTAATCTTTCATTTTCCAGTTTGGGGAAATCAAACCGCACAAAACTTTTTTGCTGGTGGTTCCACTATCTGTATCCTCGAAACACTATTGAGGTAAAATTGGCCCCACTTTTGCGGCGGTCATCCCCCCCATACCCGCCCGAAAAAAATGAGAGAACACTGTGGCCCCAAATTTCCACTTGGCCCTTTATATTATATAAATTTTCCAAATGTCCAAATTTTAAAAGTAAATCCTAACAGTCTCATTAATTCATGATCCCCCAAATGCTTTTTCGAAAAACACCAAAAGTAAAAAGCGAAAAAATTTAAACAAAACTGAATTGCATAACGTCAACCCACCCCAACATAACAATATATAAAATAAATATAAAGACAAAATCCATTTTCAATCTTTTCAAAAATATATACAATAATAACAATTTTGATGATGGGAACACTAAAAATCCAACTCCCCGTTCACATCCCCCTCTCCATTTTGAATTTGTCTGAAAATACCCCCCCCGTTTGTTAAAAGAAAGGCTACTAAGTATATGTGTTAGAACACAGCTACACTTCAACCCAACCAAATGAAACCCCTATCTCCCAACTTCAGCGCCTAACTTAATCACATTTTGGACGAACAAACCACTGCCACGGTCCCCCCCACTACCCATAACACCGTTTGGTAACCATCTCCACTTTAAGTAAACCCACCTAACCAATCGGTCAGAACCACAACTATTACGCCCCATTCCAGTTAAAGCGAAGATCTAAGGCCGCTTGGATGGGTGAGGCTCGCCTCCCCCACTGGGTCGCTCTACCACCTTTTTGCGTCCTCCCCAATTACTTCCCATATACTTGACGACACCAACAATCAACGTCCCACCCCTGTTAAATACCCCCTTGACCAAACACCCACCCATTAAAATGCACAACTGCCCCAGAAAGCTGGGGCCCCCAAAATCACTTACAGCAACCCCATTTTTTTAAATGACCCCCTTTTCCTAACACCAATGGTAAAGCCCTTTATTTACCCCCATAACCCTCCCATGAAGAAAGTGTACCTTTTTTAAATTATCCCCGTTTTTGTAAATACCCCACCCAAAATCATACCCTGTGGAAAACACCATTCCCGTCCCTTCGTTAAGTCCCTGCCCGAGACAGTTATTTCTGATCAAAATCGTTGGCTATTACTCTATCCGCAATCCCCCGTTATCAACCAATCTTATAAACTGACTCTGTGAGCGTCCTTTTAAAAAATTCATAATCGCAAACAAATCTCTGTCAAGTTATTCCACTACACCAACCATGGTTCTACACCAAAAACCTCCCCCAATCTTGGGAACGTGGAAAACTTTTCGTGGGGACCCCTTTTCGTCTTCACGTATTGACGGGTCCGTGTCCCAATCTCAACCGTGCTCCTTACCACCCTGTTAACCCTAGTCGGCTCACGCCAATATAAGGCACCCTTGAGTCACACACAGTTCATACTTACAGTAGCTTTTTTTTAGACACGCCCCCGTTTCCCATAACGGAGGTACCCCGTGAGTCCCAATCCCTCATAAAGTCCCAATGTACTTATGAATGCGATAGCGTAGCAGAAAGGGAAGACGCCATAGTTCGCTCCTCCCCCCCAACACTCCAATTGTTACGCACCATTACTCAGCCACCTAACGCACCACATGAAGTCTCCCCGCCCTATCCGTCCTATGGATCAATGTCCCCCCGTTACCGTTTTGGGGGAAATAACAAAAGGTACCGCCCTCACGGAAAAAAACCTCACATGACATTGTATTGGAACAAACCCTTCGATGTTGCAAATGCCGTCAATGGTTTACATTCTTCGGTCAAAGGGATCTGCCAATACCCTTTTGATAAATCGAATTTGCTAAAAAGAACGTAGCGGAAGCTAAACGAGGTAGCAGGTCTTCCAGCAAAGGCATTGGTTCAGAATCTGATATCGTGACTTTATTTAGTCGACGGAAATCAATGCATATACGAATAGATTTGTCTTTCTTCCGTACTGTTACCATCGGAAAACAAAATGGAGAATCTGATGGAGAGATTATCCCCATTTTCAACATATTGTCGACCTCACTATCAACTGCTCTCTGATATGCAAAGGAATTGCATACGGTCGTAACTTAATCGGAGTGGGATCCGATAATTTTATTTCGTGAGAAATAATGTTAGTTCGTCCAGGTAGATCAGACAACACATCTTCAAAAGATTTCAATAGACTGAGAATCTGATTCTTCTGATCTGAAGGTAAATCGTTACAAATGATTACATCCTTCCAAGTTTCAGAGGCTTGGATAGGTACCACAGGAAAATCAAGCGGTACATCCGCGAAACTAGTTGCTTCTTCATCAACTAAAGCAATAGATGCCAGATGCGGAGATTGATTTGTGATAGATTCACATTTTTGTTGGTTAATGAATGCATTTTTATCTATGTAATGACTTGTTGTCACGTGTGGGATATTATTGCTATCATTAAGTTCATTTGCTTCTGCAACCAGCTGTGCTCTAGTAGTCACAGCATTGGATAAAGAAAGGTATTCTCTTTCCCATGCAGAAATTTCATCAGTAGAACATTCTTTTATACCCTTTATGTTTCCCAAAATCAAGTCACAGCAAGGCTGGTTGAGAACACATACACGAACTTTCCCAGTAAATAATGGCGTGGTTATTGTTACGTCGGCCATGGGATATATCTCCACCGTGCCTCCGAAAGTTATGCATTTCACTGACGTTCCGGTGAAACAAGATGGAGGGACTAACGACCTTCTTATCCCGACCGTTGTGGAACCCGTGTCCCTTAAAATTTTAATTGGAGTGTTAAACAAAAACCCATTATGTAAAGTGAGAGTACCAACACCGTCATAAGATGACAACACTGGTAAGCCATGTCCACATTTAAGCCGTGGTGTAGCTCCAGGTTGAAATAACATCTTACATTCTGTACAATTATTAGAATTTTCTAAATCAACGTTACACGCATTGGCGTGATTATTGGTTGGATGGATGTCATTACTGACATTTCTATCTACCGTCTGACAAGCATTGGCTTGTGAGCGTGCTCTATTATGACTTCTAACGAAGTGAGATCTTCTGCGATCTGAAAAAAAAAAAAATTGTCTGAATGAGAATGTCCATTGTTGTCCCTGTTATAATGGCCACCCCGCGGTGACAAATTATGATTGTCCGTATATTTGTTGTGTGAATACTGGTTATTTCGATACCATTGGTTATTGTTATAATTGTTGAAATTATGCCTGTCTCTACCTCGTGAAGGTGAGCGATTATGGTAAAAATTATATTTACCCCTATAGGATGTGTGATTATTTGCTCTATGCGAGAGCGCGATCTCCCGTGCGTCGCAGCACACGCAGTAGATGAGTCCAAGACTTTTGCTCTGCTCAATGACCAGTTTGGATGAGCAACGGAAAATTGTTGACCTAATTTTTCCATTTCATCGATACTAGTCGGATTACGTTCTTGTAAGAATGATACAATATCCTGGTTTACCGACGAAACAATTTTATCTCTTAATAAGAGATCACATAATCCTTCAAACGTTTTAGGGATAGAAGCCTGTTCAACCCATCTTTGGAGACATAGTTTTATGGAGGAAACAAAATCCTCAAAATTTTTACCCTCTACCGGTAACATGGATCGAAACTTTTGTCTATAGCCTTCCTGATCCAGACCATATCTGCGTATAAATGCTGCCTTTACGACCTGAAAATCATGTCTTTTATCTTGGTCTATACCCAGATAGACCCCAACTGCATCACCTGTGAGGAGACCCGAAAAAAACACCAGACCACGAATCTTTATCAATATTTAAGCAAGAGACTCTTTCCTGAAATCTTAATAAATAAAAACTTATATCGTCGTGAGGAGGAGAAAAAGGTGGTAGTCTTAAATTAAAGTTAGGGGTTGTGATTGCCTTCTTCGATGAACCATTACTATCTGAATCATGGGAACCATGATGTTGTTGAAAACGAAGTTTTTCAACCTCAAAAGCTTTCTCCCTTTCAAATTTTGCCTCCTCGGCAGCAATTTCCGCTAAACGAATTGCCTTTTCATGTTCCATTTTCTCTCGTTCCGCAGCGATTTCAGCTATACGAATTCTCTCTTCCTTATTTGCTTTTTCTTGTGCCATGGTAAATTCCCTTTCTTCTCTTTCTCTTTTCTCATTTCTTTCTATTTCTTCTCTTTCTCTTTTCTCATTTCTTTCTCTTTCTTCTTTTGCCTCTGCCTTTTCATATGCAGTCAAAGCAAAATTTTTTAAAATATCACCTTTCATACCCAGCGCCTTGCCTTGTTTAATAAAATAGTCAAGAGTCGCCATAGTATACCACAAATTATAACTTTTCTAAACAATAAATCAATATCTATGTTCTCCTCTGCCTTACTTAGACCATCACACTATGGAATAGTGTGTCTGATTGGTATAGTCACAATGTGAATATATATATAACTATATCACCTGCACAAATCCTTTATACGCTTATTAATATAATAATTAGCGTTTATGATCCTGCTTCTTGTTATCGACAAGAATCGCAGGATATATCACCAACAATATTATAGAATTATAGTTAATCAATAAATAGTTTATCATATACATGCTGCAAAGAAAAATTATCACATGACATGACTAACGAAAGACATGGATGGAAACAAAATAAAGAAACGACAAAATTGTAAGTAGTCGAAAATTCTAAGACAAAAGAAAATTAAAATTTCCACCAGTAATTAACGAGACAAAACGACAAATCACTTTTATCATTAATGTAAATTTTACAAAAGATAGCCAGGAAAGACCTACGCCAGACTAAATTCCCGAACAAAATTGAAATTTAAAAAAAAATACGACGAATCACAGCACAGCTAACACGCATGAAAGCCTTAATTTCAAACAGAGCGGAAATCACGACAGCACTAAATGCTGAATCCCTGAAAGAAATTAATGCAATCAACCTATAGAAATACGACACTGAAACGTAAAATGCCTCCTAAACAGTCGCCCGCAAGAGACAAAGAAAAGAAACATATAACACAAAAGAAGCGAGATTTGCCCAACAATGATAGGACCAACAACCATGACGTTACATAACATTACTTATCTGAATCGACCATGAGCGTCCATTCTTCGCTGTAACTCCAATGGGTCGTTCCACGCAATATTAAATTGAAATGTGGATAATGTAGTAATCTTATAATGTAGTAATCAGCAACCATGATGACGAAATATGAAGACGTTCTCGTAAATCGTTCACTGAGTATTCAGTTCAATGGGAAAGTCCGACCTTTACTCGTGTGAGACACATTGTAGAGATAGTGTCAATATATAATGATAGAGACGAAATGTTATTTTCCAACGAGTGACCGACTAAACTGATGAGGTGACCTTGTCAATGTCCTAACGGTTTGATCTATTACTTCCGAGTCCACTTGTCCAGCGAAACGCCCTCCTCGTAAAATCGCAGATTCATATTTCTCCCGTGAAGATATTCGTCAGATTGGTATAGCATTCCTCTCATGGTAAATCAGCGTGAACGATTTCATCATGGATATAATGTTTTTTTTTCTGATCCTCAAGTAAGGTACCAGGTCTGGGCATGACCTAGTATACGAATATTGTAAATTTCATGTCTGCACAAAATTGCATTCCAACAGCTGTCTCTGCATAAAATGTTCATTGTTGAACAGCGATAGATTGATCAAAATTCCCGATATTGTCCCAACATAGAACTCTGTCTGCCAATAGCCTGAGCAACCTTCAAATGTCCTTCAAATCCAACGGACGACAGCCCCCATATCTGTGGTGGGGCGCCGTTCGAATATATTTTGTGTTCGTTTATTATTATTATAGGTACATTGCTACCCCTGTCCACAGTTAATATATATTTGATTGCTCCAGCGGTCGCTCATAGTACTGCTCGTTATCCCGTTACATCCCGGGTAAAATCTCTCACTTTTCATAGTTTTGTTCCCTCTATCACAACACGCATACAGGTTCTCTACCTGACCAATGAGGAACTAAAACAGTCTTCTTTTCAAACGAATTCGACATCTTTTAATAACTGAAATTCTTTGTAGCATGCATACTCGTTATTCATGATTAATCCTTATTTATTAATTTTCTCCGTACATATTACTTTTAATTCAAGAGTATTCATGCTCTTGTACAAACCCTCTCCTGTCAGGAGGTACACACTTCGTAGTAGGTCCATACTGGAACTTAAAAAGAAAACACAGCCAAAAACCACAGCTGTCACAAAGTGCAAGGTTTTACTTCACCTTGGCCATACACATATCAACACAAACTCTGACGTCATTTTCCGGTGCGCCTCATTTTCAATAAATATCCCAAATAGTGCCGCATTTATCAGCACTAACTCAAACTCAATAAATCTAACATGTGGTGTGCATGGGCAGACACCACATATATATATATATATATATATATATATATATATATATATATATATATATATATATATATATATATATATATATATATATATATATATATATATATATATATATATATATATATATATATATATATATATATATATATATATATATATATATATATATATATATATATATATATATATATATATATATATATACTGAAGCACATTAAAAACGCACCACCTGTATAATCCAGGAACAGAGTGTCAAATGTAAATATAAGTGTGTACAAGTTTACATATTTGGAATCTTTATTCATTTTCCTATGAATCCATGCTGGTCATTAATTTGTACATTTGATTGTTATGACATTCATTGCATTCTGTGCAGGCAAGGGAGAAAACCAAAAATACAAAAAAATGCACGTGCGTTATCCTGCTGGAGAAGCTGCAAGTCTGGATAAATTGTGAACGCAGGAGCAACCACTGCATCCAGAACCTCATCTCGATATGTCACAGCATTAATATTTCCACGGAAGACGTGAAGAGGCAAGCGATGGTGAAAACTGAATCCTCCCCAAATGTGAATACTGCCACCTCGAAATCGGTTGACACAGCAATCTGCAAAGCGCTCTTCACACCGTCGCTAAATCCGCATACGTCCATCTGCAAAGGATATGTTGAATCTGTTCTCGTCTGTGAATAGGACAGCATTCCACTGCAGTCTAGTCCATCTGATATGTTGCTCTGCCCATTGCAGGCGCTGCTAACGATGTCTGTGAGTCAAGTTTGGCCCAACATAAGGTCGTCTTGCAGTAAGGCCTGTATCTCTGAGTCGTCGTATGACTGTCATTCGAGAGACTTGCCCATGTCTACCCACTATTGCTCTTGCTGTTTGACTTGCCGGGAGAGTACGATTCCTTAGGTGACTCAGCACAATATGACGATATTGCGCAGGGGTAGTAACTCGTGGTTGGCCACTCCGAAGTCTATCCCGGGCACTGCCAGTGGTTCCGTAACGTTCATTGAGACGTACAATAGTGCTTTGGTGGCAATTCATCCTTCTGGCAATGGCCCGCGAGCTCATTCCGGTCTCCAACATACCAATGGCTCGATGGCGGTCGTTTTCAGATAGTCGTGGCATTTCAAGCACATGTACTGGGTGTTTTGTCTCAACGGCCTTTTTATACCGAGTATACTGCCACAACGCGTACATATTTTCAGGGTCATAGCTGTTGGGAATCTTGTTGCACGTGTAACTTTCATCGTTTTCATGTAGTCTGTACACACACCCGAGGGTTGAATCTTGCACTTTCCATTCCAGCAGCCATTCGCTCTCTACCTCATGGTGTCGTGAAACGAGTGTAACCCACTGCTTTGTTAATCACTATGTCGAGATACAGATTTGCTTCAACCAATCAACGAGCAACGTTCACCAGTCTCTGAGACAGAATAAATTAACGGCCATCTTGTTCACGCAAGATGGCGATATAAAACTGAATAAAATTAGGCTGTATGAGACCAGGTACCAAACCGGAGGAAACCAATCATTTTGCTCCGCCAGGAACCAACCGAAAGCCTTGCTTAAGAATTCACCTACCTATATAATCGGGCGGATTTTATGCATAATCACACATCACCGACACGGCGCCAGAGATACCGACCGACTGAAGAGGGCTTTTGTCACCTTGATTTATAGCTTACCTGGAGTGCAATGACCTGCAGCCTGCTTTGCTAAAGTCGAGTCAAAATCTGGCCGGTTTGAATCTTAGAGGGTAAATATATTTACGATAACCTTTGGGAAAATAGGCTTTCAGCAGGTCTATAATGTTGGTATTTGTTGTGTGTCATTTATACTACCTATCAGGTTACTGATTGTATCTTGGGGAAATTAAGTATAATGATTGTATTTCCTATCATGATTGAATAGACATAGACTAATAGGACTCATACCTCAATCTATTGTCTCCTATAACTCAATCTATTGTCTCACATGACTTCAGTCTATTGTCTCCGATAAGACCAACTGCCATATAACCAAAACAGTCCTTGTTAGGACTCAACCTATTGTCTCCTAACTCCAATCTATTATCTCCTATAACTCCAACCTGATATATCACCAAACAGTCCTCGTCGCATATACTCCTATCATAAGAACATAACGTTATTGTTAGGATATATGTTACCAGCTTGTATAGCACTCATCAGAGAGGGCCTGGTATATTATAGGGGGAAGGAAATGGTTGTATCACACCTAGGGGAGCATAGAGGTTGTCCTGACTCTACATCTTTGGTCCCCCTCAGTCTTGGGTGGGCTAAAGGAACGATACTCAGCCGATGGTGTGTGAACCAACCAAAGAAGAACAGACCTTAGAGAGATGAGTACACATTAGTACCATTTCTGTCAGCATTGTGAGCATAGAAACTGTCAGTGATGAGAAAGTGAAATTAGCATAGCAAGAGACAAAAATAACAGCATAGCTGATAAGTGTTATATCCTTAATTAACAGCACAGCTGATACATGTACTATAATTGAATAACGGCACAGCTGATATAATTTGTGTTCCTATAATTGGAAAACTTGTTGTAATATTTATTTACATATATATATATATATATATAAAATAAATATTTGTAAATCATATGTAAACTTACAAATTCATTACATTCCATTTTTCAACATTCACCCTTCAGCACAAGAGTAGATAGTGTATATACTAAATAAATAATAAGGAAATTGTATTTTGAACGACTTGTCAATTTTATCATTGTTAAGTAAAAATCTGTTTCCTTGTTTTGTTTAATATCACAGTTAGTTACACAGCGGAGGTGGCACTTTATGTCGGTCTCCTCTCTACTATTGTGTCGAGATCAGATCATTCACAGCCGTAACTAATTTGTGATACCAGTAGTCCTCTCAGACACTGGGACTTCACCATTTTCTGCAGAAATTCTATTTCTGTAATTGTCAGTACTATACTGATCTTAAAGCCAAATAAAACCTCTCGCCACACATGGCAAACACGGGGAAAATCCATTCCCACACTTTTTTTTGCCAGCTTCTCGGCATCAGTATGTATAATAGTGGTGCGTTTTTAATGTGCTTCAGTATATATATATATATATATATATATATATATATATATATATATATATATATATATATATATATATATATATATATATATATATATATATATATATATATATATATATATATATATATATATATATATATATATTAGACACTCACTGGATACAGAAATCGACAGCCGCATTGGCAAAGCTGCAGCTATCTTTGCCCGCCTCACATCGCGTGTTTGGGGAAACTCTAAACTCACAATGAAGACCAAAGCTGCGGTATATAATGCCTGCGTCACCAGCACACTCCTATATGGCAGCGAGACCTGGACGACCTATGCTAAGCAAGAAAGAAGGCTCAATACCTTCCATTTGCGGTGTCTACGCCGCATCCTCGGTGTCGTGAATTATTCTAATCCCCATATATAAATTAAAACGTAAATGCAAAGCCTAACAAATAAATTTAATAAAGAAAAGAGAAATGGTAAAAGAACAGTGCTGTCACAATGACTGTACTCGAAATCCCCCTTGTTTTCTACTTCGTCTGCAAATTGTAACGCTTTCACGTTGATAGTAAAAGCTTACTGTGTCGCTGCACGCTTTCTTCAATGAAACGTGTACTGTATTTCTTGGAAAAACCTTGAGATACGCAAGCTGATCAATGACCTAAATTTAATATTTCATTCATTCCATTTTATACACGGCGTAACTAAAAGACAGATAAAGCAGGAGAGAGAGAGGGGCGAATGAAGGCAGGAAGCATGCAATACTAAACACGCGTCGCGCGATATACAATTGCTGCCATCACGCGTGTAAGGCCACATGCACTAACTTTATTTCAAATCGACAGTGATAAAAACACTAACCTTCCCAGAGTTAGGTTTTAAAAAACCTGGAAAACGCTTATTAGGAAAGATGACATTAGATGGGTTTACGTTTGAAAACATGACAGTACCCAGACACCACATGGGGATGGAAGTGAACAGGAGGTGGTAGAAAATGCACATTTTGAACGCAGCCACCTAGCTCCCTTAGATTGAGATATTTGGATTCCTTAGGGCTTGCTGACAAAGAATATGTAAAACGTTACGCAAATAGTCTAGGAATTAATAAATTATAACCAAAATAAAATAGTGGGGGTGCCTGACAGCATGAAATCATTTCTGCTCACAAAATTTTTTTATAACGTGTTTGAAAAAACATTACGTTACGGAAATAACCTACCATGTTAACTCCTATTTGATTGGAGCGCAACAAATGTAAGACTAAACACGATTGGTCGGGCTATAAATACTATCTTGTGTTGTCAGGGGAAACGTGAAAAGGAGTATTTTTTTTAAAAGATGTGTAGACATGGTTTGATTGGGTAGAGCTGAGAATATACTCAATTCAGAGCGTCTGTTCATTGCCACATCTTGTAATAAACCTATTAAGAAGCAGTGCGTTGAGCACCAGTGTATATTTTTTATAAAATAAAGCCTGGGACATCGGCAGATCGGAGTTGTGCTATATTCATTGCCAGTCAACGAAACTGTTTATTATTCTATGAATTGTGGGACCGTGGTCTTAAAGTTATTGAGCAGCACCTGGTCAGAGCTTTGCTGAAGCCAGAGGTGAACAGCATACTCCTTGGTCCATATAGCAACCAGTGGGGTGGCTCCAGAACTCATTAAAGTAATCGAGCAGAGGAGTCTTTTACTGCAGTCATCACGAAAGATAAGAGAGTGTGGCCATGGAGCTCAACATTATGTACCCCCCATCTTAAAATGACACTGTAAAATAAAATTAAGAGGGGAATTTAATTGTTTTAATGCCAGGAACTGAGAACATCTCCAATACTAGTTCCAACAAAGACAAACTATTGAAGTCATGATGACAAATACCAACAGAGCTTGAACAAAACAAAACCAGTATTACCTCATATTACTACTACACAACTGACACACATAGGATACTATTAATAATATATGTCACTACAAGATTCATATTAATAAATTCTGTACATATAACTTGTAATTCAAATTGATTGTGATTCCTGGTTCCCTTTGTATTTGAATCAGGACACATATACATTCATGACAGCACTGAATACATATTGTTATTTGAAAAGTTATCAGTGACTCCTTTAAGATATCCTAGTAGAGTGTTTTATGTATGTGAGTGTCACAGTGTTGTCAAGTGTGGTGGAATAAATTAAATTGTTTATCTGTCTGTTGTTGTTATGACTTACACTTCATCATACACATACCCTAGACATATAACGTAGTCATCACACTATTCCAGAATAATTCTGACTGAGGTATACATATGTGGCAGCAAGTAAGGTTATCTATAATACACTACTCTTATTAGATATAGATACCTTCACAGCTGATCTCAGTCAGTACACTAAGTCCCCTATAAATATTTATAACATCCCACTTCACCACATATATTGGGGGCTCGTCCGGGATTTTGAATCTTTACCTATTACAAATATTGGGGGTAATTCACTTCAGGGAATAATAAGAATTAAAAGGTATCCTTGGGTGGAATTAAATAAGGTTGAGCTCTCGGTGCCTGTGTTGTCCATTAGATATATATTTAGAGATTGAATTGTTAGTTAGACATTTTATAAACTTACCTGATAGACAATGGCGGACCTAGCCAAATTTCGATCTGCTGCTGTTCAGACTGCAAAAGAGTTAGGATTAGATGGGCAAGTTATGGTTGCCTATGTCACTACTGAATGTGACAAATTTATTGAACGCGAAGAAAGAAGGTTTGAAGCCGAAAGAAAGTTAGAGGCTGAAAAGGAAATTAAGAGGTTGCAGATTGAGGCTGAGGCTAAGAGGTTGCAGATTGAGGCTGACAAAGAGGTTGCAGATTGAAGGCTGAGGGAAAGAAGACAGGCTGCAGAAAGGGAAGAGAAGAAATTAGCTGCAGAAAGGGAAGAGAAGAAATTAGCTGCAGAAAGGGAAGAGAAGAAATTAGCTGCAGAAAGGGAAGATAAGAAATTAGCTGCAGAAAGGGAAGCAGAAGAATGAAGATTGACTGCAGAGAGGGAAGCAGAAAAGGAGGAGAAGAGATTACAAAGGGAACATGAGTTACGACTAAGGGAGTTTGAGTTTCAAGGCCATGCTCCTGAAAATGGTGCCAGTCCCTTTGCCTCTGATGCCACTGCTAGCCAGGGAGCCTCAGCCTCAGCTATGAATTTTCATTTAGATCATTTTGTTGAGAAAGACGATGATATAGAGAGCTATCTAAATAGGTATGAACTATTAGCTACCACATATGGGTTAGAGAGAGAAAGGTGGAGCTTAAAGTTATCTCAGGGACTTCGTGGGGCAGCTTATGAAGTTTTTGCAAAAATGAGCAGAAGTGATCAGGAAAATTATGACATGCTAAAGCAGGCTCTTTTGTTAAGATATGAAAAGAATGCAGAATTTTATAGGAAAAAATTTAGGAATGCTAAACTACTGTCAGGTGAAACCTATCACCAGTTCTCTGCACGAATAGAGACATACTTGGAGAAATGGACTTCTCTGGGGAAAACCCAAGATCTTAAGGAAATGGTCCTTATAGAGCAATTAAGAGAGTCCATGGCTCCAGACCTGAGAAAGTTTCTCATGGAACAAGGTGCAGAGAGGCTGGGTGAGTTGCTAAATGTTGCTGAAAGCAGTATCTGGGTAATTTTTTTTTTTTTTTTTTTTTTTTTTTTTTTTTTTTTTCGTACGCCCGCTCAAGAAATCTCAGTTATTGATGTCTAACCTGACATTGAACGTGAGTATCCCTTTTTCTTGTAATCGCCATTCAAGAAATTTCGGAGGTGTAACAGGTAATAAAAAGAAAGAAGTGGATAACTTTAGGGCACCACAAAACTTTAATAAATTTGATCCTAGGGATCAAAACAAAGGTAAGCACCAGTTTGATAGGCCACGGTATGAAAATAAAAATAAAACCCCACAATTCGATGAAAGGAAATATGATGAAAGAAAATCTTTCAACCAAGGAAAAAGGTGGTGTAAAAATTGTCAGATGGACAATCATGACACTGACCGTTGTAGAAGGAAACCTGTGTATATGGCCACCCTTCAGGTCAGGTCGACCTCAAGACAGGAGGAGGATATTATGTTGGATACCACTCCAGAAGAGATGAGGAAGGCACAGGCTGGGGATAAAACACTCAAGCCTTGTTTCAGAAAATTGTCAACTTGTCATACAACTCCAGGCAAGGGAGATTTTTACATGAAAAACAAGTTGATGTATAGGAAGACTGGAGCTAGATCCAAAGGTCAGGGACAGCTGGTACTTCCTAAAAGATATAGGGCAGACTTAATAAGGAGCCTACATGTGAAACCAGATGGGGACCATGAGAAGATAGGGACCATCATTCAAAAGGTGGCTCACAATTATTATTGGCCCAAAGCAAGATGGGACATTGAGAATTTTGTAGAAAGGTGTAGCATAGCACATGAGGGAACACCCACAAGTGGGAACATTGATCAGGACCTGGACACGCCACGGGGCAAAATTAGGCCTGATAATAAAAAGAAAAATAGATTTGATAAAGTGGACCAAATGGAATGGGAAGCCCCTTTTCACGGACAAGCTTCACTTAACTGTTTTACAATGGCCACTATGCGGAGAGTGCAAAAAGATGTCTTACCCCAGGATAAGCCGAAAATCCCTCAATCGGACTTAAACAAACTGGAGGAAGAGGATGTAGAGAGGAAATCTCTCATCAAGAATTTTAAGTGGGGAGAAAGCCCCAAAAGAAAAATTGGTAGCGGTCGTTTTATGCATGATAATTCTGGGAAGAAAAATCATCACTATAGAGCTTCGAGTGGAAGAGACCATACCGGTGCATGGACAAATAGGTCTACAAAATTAAAGGTCCATATGTAGCTTTGTTAAGAACGTGGACTGATGAAAAGGCAGAGGAAAACATTACATCTTCATACCAATATGTGAATGAGCTGACCACTCGTTTAAAAACTGGCTGGAAACTTGCCAATGAAAATTTGAAACAAGCCAGGAAGAAACATGCTGCCTATTATAACAGGAAGGCGAAAGACAGAGATTTGGCTGTGGGAGAGAAGGTACTGCTTCTTCTCCCCGGGAGTCAGAATAAGTTACAGATTGGATGGCAAGGTCCATATACAGTTTTAGAGAAGGTGTCTAGAACAAATTATAAGATAGATAAGAAGGGGAAAGAAAAAATCTATCATGTGAATCTCCTGAAGAAATATTTGGAAAGAGAACATCAGGAAGAGACACACTTGTTGACCTTGTCCATCGCCATGGAGATGAAAAAGGAACCACTTTCATCATTTGAATATCCATTACACCCCTGTGAGACAGCAGCACAGGTGAAAATCAGTACACATTTAACGAAAACTCAGAAAGAGAGAGTGCAACAGGTTCTAAATAATCATGCAGAGGTGTTAACAGACCGACCAGGGCATACAAACCTATTGGAATATGATATGAAACTGATAGACCCCACACCTGTCTGTATGAAACCATATTCGATTCCGTTTGCTAAGGAGAAAGCTTTGAAGGAAGAGATAGACTATCTGTTGAAGGAAGGAATTATTTCAAACAGTGAATCCTCATATAGTTCCGGTGTTGTACTCTTAAGGAAGCCCTCTGGAGAACATAGACTCTGTATAGATTACAGGAGACTGAATGCTATTACAGAAGGACAGGTGGATCCATTGCCGGATACAAATCAGCTGTTTGCCAGATTAAATAAAGCTAAATATTTCTCAAAAGTGGATCTGAGTAAAGGATACTATCAGATTCCAGTAAAGCCTGAGGTTAGACCATACCTAGCTTTTAGTACCTCAGAAGGACACTATGAGTTTAATAGATTGCCATTTGGATTGAAGAATGCGCGTAGTGTCTTCTCTAGAATGATGAGAAAATTGTTGGATGTAAACATTTCGGAGGAACGTAATGAATCCCTGAGTTGCCTCTTTGATTGAGGATATTCCGAATGTTTCATACAGGATAATAAGAAGATTATGGGATCCACTACGAAAACTCTGCTATCACCAGGTATATGTTATCTCCTCATAACGTACATTTTGAGGGAAATATAATGTTCTCTGGACATGTCATTGCGCAGACTCAGAGAAGAGAAATGGTGAATACGGGTTGCGAAGCAGCATTAAGACAAGCACTCACACTTGCGGCTGTTCAGTAACATAACCGAAATATATTATTGGTTGTAGAAGTCTGAGACAGATTTCATGAGTAGTGCCTACTCTGAATGGACCCAACTACATAAAACCATGATAGCACCACAGCAGAGTAAAGTCAAGTTGACTTACATTTATCTATGTGTATATAGAATAAAGGACTGACATATAATGTCTGTTTTAAGAGGGGAGATGTCGTGAATTATTCTAATCCCCATATATAAATTAAAACGTAAATGCAAAGCCTAACAAATAAATTTAATAAAGAAAAGAGAAATGGTAAAAGAACAGTGCTGTCACAATGACTGTACTCGAAATCCCCCTTGTTTTCTACTTCGTCTGCAAATTGTAACGCTTTCACGTTGATAGTAAAAGCTTACTGTGTCGCTGCACGCTTTCTTCAATGAAACGTGTACTGTATTTCTTGGAAAAACCTTGAGATACGCAAGCTGATCAATGACCTAAATTTAATATTTCATTCATTCCATTTTATACACGGCGTAACTAAAAGACAGATAAAGCAGGAGAGAGAGAGGGGCGAATGAAGGCAGGAAGCATGCAATACTAAACACGCGTCGCGCGATATACAATTGCTGCCATCACGCGTGTAAGGCCACATGCACTAACTTTATTTCAAATCGACAGTGATAAAAACACTAACCTTCCCAGAGTTAGGTTTTAAAAAACCTGGAAAACGCTTATTAGGAAAGATGACATTAGATGGGTTTACGTTTGAAAACATGACAGTACCCAGACACCACATGGGGATGGAAGTGAACAGGAGGTGGTAGAAAATGCACATTTTGAACGCAGCCACCTAGCTCCCTTAGATTGAGATATTTGGATTCCTTAGGGCTTGCTGACAAAGAATATGTAAAACGTTACGCAAATAGTCTAGGAATTAATAAATTATAACCAAAATAAAATAGTGGGGGTGCCTGACAGCATGAAATCATTTCTGCTCATAAAATTTTTTTATAACGTGTTTGAAAAAATATTACGTTACGGAAATAGCCTACCATGTTAACTCCTATTTGATTGGAGCGCAACAAATGTAAGACTAAACATGATTGGTCGGGCTATAAATACTATCTTGTGTTGTCAGGGGAAACGTGAAAAGGAGTATTTTTTTAAAAAGATGTGTAGACATGGTTTGATTGGGTAGAGCTGAGAATATACTCAATTCAGAGCGTCTGTTCATTGCCACATCTTGTAATAAACCTATTAAGAAGCAGTGCGTTGAGCACCAGTGTATATTTTTTATAAAATAAAGCCTGGGACATCGGCAGATCGGAGTTGTGCTATATTCATTGCCAGTCAACGAAACTGTTTATTATTTCTATGAATTGTGGGACCGTGGTCTTAAAGTTATTGAGCAGCACCTGGTCAGAGCTTTGCTGAAGCCAGAGGTGGACAGCATACTCCTTGGTCCATATAGCAACCAGTGGGGTGGCTCCAGAACTCATTAAAGTAATCGAGCAGAGGAGTCTTTTACTGCAGTCATCACGAAAGATAAGAGAGTGTGGCCATGGAGCTCAACATTATGTACCCCCATCTTAAAATGACACTGTAAAATAAAATTAAGAGGGGAATTTAATTGTTTTAATGCCAGGAACTGAGAACACCTCCAATACTAGTTCCAACAAAGACAAACTATTGAAGTCATGATGACAAATACCAACAGAGCTTGAACAAAACAAAACCAGTATTACCTCATATTACTACTACACAACTGACACACATAGGATACTATTAATAATATTTGTCACTACAAGAATCATATTAATAAATTCTGTACATATAACTTGTAATTCATATTGATTGTGATTCCTGGTTCCCTTTGTATTTGAATCAGGACACATATACATTCATGACAGCACTGAATACATATTGTTATTTGAAAAGTTATCAGTGACTCCTTTAAGATATCCTAGTAGAGTGTTTTATGTATGTGAGTGTCACAGTGTTGTCAAGTGTGGTGGAATAAATTAAATTGTTTATCTGTCTGTTGTTGTTATGACTTACACTTCATCATACACATACCCTAGACATATAACGTAGTCATCACACTATTCCAGAATAATTCTGACTGAGGTATACATATGTGGCAGCAAGTAAGGTTATCTATAATACACTACTCTTATTAGATATAGATACCTTCACAGCTGATCTCAGTCAGTACACTAAGTCCCCTATAAATATTTATAACATCCCACTTCACCACACTCGGCATCTCGTGGAAAGATAAAGTGACAAATGTCGAGGTGTTGTCACGAGCTGGCCTTCAAAGTATGTATACGCTGCTTAGACAGCGCAGACTTCGCTGGCTTGGGCCATGTTCGCCGCATGGAAGATGGTCGCATCCCAAAAGATATCTTCTACGGACAATTAGCAGATGGCAAGAGAACAGTTGGGCGACCACAGCTGAGGTTCAAAGATGTGTGCAAGAGAGATATGAAGGCACTGGACATGGATCCAGCAACATGGGAGGATGAAGCTGCCGATCGCACTAAGTGGCGATGCTATTTACGGCACCACCTCAGATTGGGCGAAGAAAGGCTCACACAAGAAGCAGAGGTGAGGAGAAAACGTCGAAAGGAGCACCAGGAAAATAAGCAGCTGAGGGCTGCCACCTCAGGGGCGCATTCCCATAGTCAGTTATGACTGAAGGGGCTATTATTATTATTATATTAGACAGAGCCGGCTCTGTGGTGGTGCGAGCGGTGCAGACGCACCGGGCGCCATCTTATGGGGTGAAAGGGGAAGGGGAATGGAAAAAAAAATTACTGAAATTATAGTGGAATCCAACTAAATAGTATAAAATTGGCCCTCAGAACAGTACAGTACACTTCGGCACGGGGGAGAGGGTGGATCAAAACGAGACTTCGCATCACCTTGAAAAATCCCTGGAGCCGGCTCTGATTACAATGCATAAATGCGTATTCTCCTGCTCCATCAGGCATGTCGTAAGGGGCTATGAGATTGCGCACGAGGCTGGCAACCTCATCCTGGATAAAATGAAGCGCCAAACAATTTTATAAAACACCACAACAAGAGCACCTGAAGGCTGAAGGGCTGGCTTTCTACAAGGGTTGTAGTTGTGGCTGCATACTCCATAAGGCGCATGAAGGTAAAATTGCTGATGATGAGGATGTTGATAGGAAAACTATATATAGAGCGCTACAACAGTACAAACGAATAGACGGGGATTTGGTCATGGAGACATCCGCTGATAGTCCAAGGCATCAGGCAGGGAGCGCAGAGACATGGTAGTTCAGGAAATACGAGGAGCTGAGAATGATAAGAGGTTGCAAAAAGCAGTGCAGCAGGTCCAACAAGGCCAATGGACTACATGGGAAGGAGCCCTGCAGAGGTCCTTGGCATGGAATGATATATGGCACCTCTTAGACTCAGCTTCGTTGTTAGATCAATGTATGACCTGCTGCCGTCGGCCACAAACCTTGTGAAATGGGGAAAGTCGGATGATGAGCAGTGCCCCCTGTGCCAGGGGAGGCAGACACTTGAACACGTGCTCTCAGCGTGTAAGGTGGCATTAGGGCAAGGGCGATACACTTGGCGCCATAACAAAGTGCTAAATGAGCTTGCTGCAACAATAGACCTGGCAAGGATGAAGGCGAATAGCAAACCCAGGCCGAGCACCGCAAATACATACTTTCTGAGGGCAGGAAAGTCAGCACACCCCAAACCGAGTAAACCTGGTAGCAGTTTACCATCTCTTCTTGACTGTGCAAACGACTGGGAGATGGCGGTAGATCTACGTGGACGAGGGGCATATCCAGAGAGTATCAGAAAATCGCGGAGACGGCCGGATATAGCGCTTCATTCTTCAGCAGCGCTTCAGGTTATACTGATTGAACTGACCGTGCCATTTGAATCCAGATTGGACGAGCAACATTTGTTCAAAGCGGCCAAGTATAATGATCTGGCCGCGGATCTGAGACACGATGGGTTCACTGCAAGGGTCATGGCTGTTGAGGTGGGCGCAAGAGGGCTTGTGGCTGCATCAGTGTATGATTTATTGAAACTGTTGGGGCTGAGGGGACAGTCGAGAATAAGGGCACTGAAGAGGCTTAATGAAACTGCCGAAAAGGCATCATGCTGGCTGTGGAACAACCGCAATGGGCAATGGAAACCGTGACAGTAAACTCTGCGGTACAGAAAACACCAGGAATTTTTCTAAGTCCATAATACGTTGAGTTTTTTGGTGTACTAGTGAAAGGGCTGTGATTGAGGGGCAACAGGCGTCGTATATTATAATAGGTGTTAGGCACAGAATTTCAGTTGCTAGCGCGCAGTGGCTAGCCTCGTCGGCTTCGCGCAGGTGTCTCGGTGTGTGTCCTTAGGTGTGATGTGCGACGGAACCAACGGAATAATTTGTCTTCTCTTTGTTACTTTCACAATTGCCTCCACGGCTGGCGGAGTTGTGGATTTTAAAGTTGCTACCATAAGTGAAATGGGTTCATTTTCGATACAAGACAACAGGAGGCTGAGACGCTTGGGAGTCATGACCCAAGTGGGCCCGCCCCCCTTAGAGTGTAAAGGAGTATACTGGGCCGAAACACTTGTCGAACGGGGGACTTCTTCTGATGATCAAATTGCCTCCTGTTTTATCGCTCTGTAAAGAGTTTCCTATCATCATATGATCATTGGAAGCAGTCCTCCCCCCCCCCCCCCCACCCGCCAAGGGCTTTCGGGTCTTTTATATATTCTATGACGGCCCTTTTATATATTCTATAACGGTCCTTTTATATATTCTATAACGGTCCTTTTATATATTATTTAACGGCCCTTTTATATATTCTATAACGGCCCTTTTATATATTCTATAACGGCCCTTTTATATATTCTATAACGGTTCTTTTATATGTTCTATGGCGGTCCTTTTATATATTCTATAACGGTCCTTTTATATATTCTATGATGGTCCTTTTATATATTCTATGACGGTCTTTTTATATATTCTATAACGGTCCTTTTATATATTCTATGACGGTCCTTTTATATATTCTATAACGGTCCTTTTATATATTCTATGACGGTCCTTTTATATATTCTATGACGGTCCTTTTATATATTCTATGACGGTCCTTTTATATATTCTATAACGGTCCTTTTATATATTCTATGACGGTCCTTTTATATATTCTATGACGGTCCTTTTATATATTCTATGACGGTCCTTTTATATATTCTATAACGGCCCTTTTATATATTCTATAACGGCCCTTTTATATATTCTATAACGGTTCTTTTATATGTTCTATGGCGGTCCTTTTATATATTCTATAACGGTCCTTTTATATATTCTATGATGGTCCTTTTATATATTCTATGACGGTCTTTTTATATATTCTATAACGGTCCTTTTATATATTCTATGACGGTCCTTTTATATATTCTATAACGGTCCTTTTATATATTCTATGACGGTCCTTTTATATATTCTATGACGGTCCTTTTATATATTCTATGACGGTCCTTTTATATATTCTATAACGGTCCTTTTATATATTCTATGACGGTCCTTTTATGTATTCTATGACGGTCCTTTTATATATTCTATGACGGTCCTTTTATATATTCTATAACGGTCCTTTTATATATTCTATAACGGCTCTGATATATATATATATATATTATTGTGTATAACGTTTATATTTACATATAATATTACAACAGCGACCAGTTAGACACAACAACTGCTAATTTGATTGCTATCATCCCCTGGTGAGATGGTTTGAGCTGGTTGTCACAACATCAACATAATTGTCCCAGCACAGATAAACAAACAGTGAGTGCTCTCATAAACTTGATGTTCAGAGCGGTTTATCTAACCATGATACAGTGTGAGCGGTTTTTTTTTTCAGGCTAGTCATAGATTTTTTTTTTTACAGTAAATGATGTGTTGATGCATGCCGTATCTGCATTTTCTCTATATTCTGCCTGCTGAGGAGTGTTTGTATTCGTTTACATAAATATCATTTCGTCGCTCTTTCATCTTCCTATTTCTCAGCTGGCTTGCTCTCTGTCCATGCATCGCGCTAATATCTTCCTCTTCGTGTCTATTTATAGCTAGTATTCACCCTTGCTTTATAGCTGTGCTGTCAATTTCTTTTATGCATATTGCTATCTGCATATTTCCTATTACAGTGATGGCAGTACGATGCTGAGTCAAGCCACAAGGTTTGCCGAATTTCGTGATAAATTATCTAAATAATTTTTTTTAAGAGTCACAACTGCTCATATTATATAGGAAATCCTAAATTCCTACAAAAGATTTTGATCCAGCATTATTCTTACTTATTGAGTCAAACGCAAACGAAAGAAGCTTAGTGGTTTTTAAAAAATCAGCGTGTTTCAAACAAAAATCAGTGTGAAACCTTTCATGTCTGACAAACTGATCAAAGTTTGGCTAAATATCTTATCTCAGCCCGCATCTCTGCTCTATTTCCAAATTTGAGTACATTATTCGAGATATGTATTTCGAATTCATTAACGTGACTGAAGGAGCCGCGGTAGGGCAGTGGTTAGTGCACTGGCTTCATAGCTCGGTGGTTCATGGTTCGATCCCCAGTTGAGGTGGGATTTTTTAGACCGCAAACGGCTCCGGGGTCGACCTAGCCTCATGAATTGGGTACCAGAGCAACTGTGGGAAGGTTAAGGCGGCCGGCGAAGGTCAAGAAAATATATGCCTAACACCATATTCCCAATATGCCTCAAAGGGCGTATAACGGGATCCTAACGTGACTGAGGAAAATATTGGTTCACAGAGCCACGTCCAGCTAAACACGGCAAATAATTTGTAAACGACCAGTTCCAAAGTAGAAAGTTCCTCATCTTTCAGAAGATATTCAATCAACCTAGTGACCGAGCAACCTGAGATGAACTACATGAGCACACCAGCAGACTTTGCAACAAGAATATGCTTTTCCAAGTACATAAGGAAAGGAAACCCGAGGCCTGTAAACAGTAAATAAATATTAGACAAACATAAAGGTATGTTTTCAGGCACTCGTAAGAAATAAAGAAGTAGAAAACTAGACAACAGAAAAACAGCAGACGTGAGTGGCTTACACAAGACTCGAACCCAGGACCTTCCGTGCGACAACCCCACCTAGCTATGCAAGCGAATCACACTATTCTACCTGCCATCTAGGCATCACCAAAAAATGATGCTTCGATGACGGGTCATTAGTGCGACCGGCAACACATAACACCGGAAATTTACCATGGGCAGTCCAGCCTATTAATGACGCAATCACTTTTGTTGTTCCCCTATTATACAGTATAGGTCAGACTACACAAGACAAAGACCGTAATACTGTGTCTAGTAAATGATAGAAGACTAAGAACAGTAAGTACAGGACAGAGGGTAGGTTTTTGGTATTGTATAAACATTAATAACACATAAGGAAAGGAAACCCGAGGCCTGTAAACAGTAAATAAATATTAGACAAACATAAAGGTATGTTTTCAGGCACTCGTAAGAAATAAAGAAGTAGAAAACTAGACAACAGAAAAACAACAGACGAGTGGCTTACCCAGGACTCGAACCCAGGATCTTCCATGCGACAACTCCGCCTAGCTATGCAAGGTGATGCTTAGATGGCAGGGAGGATAGTGTGATTCGCTTGCATAGCTGGGCGGGGTTGTCGCACGGAAGGTCATTCTCCACACTTTTGTTGCAAATTTGCAACATGTGGCGGTTGGCAAACATATGGCCACTTCTGCTCTGTTTGTTCTTTCTGCCATAATCTGTGTCAAGTCATCTCGCTCTCTCTCTCTCTCTCTCTCTCTCTCTCTCTCTCTCTCTCTCTCTCTCTCTCTCTCTCTCTCTCTCTCTCTCTCTCTCTCTCTCTCTGAATTGTTGTCACAAATACTGTCACATAAGCATTCTCACTATTGCATCTGCTCTTTTAGTAGCTGTCACGTTAACACTCTAGCATTTATATTTAACCTGTTAATGTACACTCTGGCAGTTATACTTACAATTTTACTCGTTTATACACTATCATACGCGTAGTAATGTACACACTGTCCGTTATACTTACTATTTTACTGGTTTATACACTTGCAGTCATTTCTGTACTTTTTCACTCGCCTATACACACTCACAGTAGCAGACTTTTTGGCAGTCATATGTACTTTTTTTACTTCCCTATACACGTTCACAATAGCAGACACTTTGGCAGTCATATGTACTTTTTTACTTGCCTATACACGTTCACAGTAATGTACATTATCACAACCATATGTACTTTTTTACTTACCTATACACTTTCACAATAGCAGACACTTTGACAGTCATTTGTACTTTTGTACTTGGCAAGCGCGTTCATGTTACTTTAAAGGTAAAGATAGCCCTATAACAGATACTACCATCGGGGAGTGAAGTGTTAGAGACTTTGACTATACTAGATCCAGCTTTTTTATGAGGTGAGATAACCAGTTTCCTTCCTCGCTGTCTTTGTCTTCCCTAACTCAAGAGTTGAGCACTAGAGCGCGACGCTACCAGTGTTTCCATTCCGGAACCATGAAACTTTGACGCGAGAGGCAAGTGCTTTAACCACTTAGCCAGTCGCACATTAATGTACACTATCTTCTTCTTCTTCTTCCTCGTTCGTCCTGACAAGGACGTTGGTTGCGTTGTGTCGCCGTTTACAGCGAAGCTGTGATATTTGCGCCTTTCGGCCCGACACATCCGACTTCCGCACGCCATTTTTTGGGACCGGGTGTGCCTTCCCTCTTCGATCCCTACTCTCTCAGCCAGACTGCAGTGATGCAGCCTGTTTCCAGGACCACCACTTGGAGGTGGAGTAAGGTCTTGGTCAGCTCTGGTTCGCTGACCCTGACGCAAGCAGTCAAGCTATGAGTCGCTGATTGCATTCATCTCTCTTGCTGCGTCTTCGGTCCCATGTACACTATGATGATGGTATATACTCTTTTACTCGCCTATGCACTTTGGCTAACACATTTGCTTACTGTAAAGGTCTTATTGTTAACTAACACACACTTATAGTCTCAAATGAGTTACTTTTCATGTATTCATCTGCCACTGACCAACACCTAATACTGTTGTTTTCAAACTTAAAAGTTCATCGAGCTACATTGTTCCAGATTAAAGGAATCCTAAAATAATCTTTTTTACATAGCTCTGAAACTTAAAATTGTTTTTTGTAAGTATCCCTCATTCCTACTTACTACTGTCCAAACTAATTTAAAGCAGTGTTTCCAAAACTGTGTACCATGTCAGAACCCAAAAATAATTTCTCACAACGTATGGAACCCTAACTTACAAAACAGGTTTAGAATCCAGAAAAAGTTGACGACAGGGAGAGCCATTAAAGTTCACGAAGTCTCTGAATGTAAGTCTGTTGCATAGGGTTTACAACCTCATCGCCTGAAACAAATTGCTACAGAAACCACCACCATCACCACCACAGGATCACGACGGCTTTTGTGTAGGTTTCCTGCTAGGCGGATATACATAAAATCACAGTAGCTCTCGATTAGCACCTGTCCAAATTCCGCCGATTCAAAATAACGCAGAATTTTAAACCCGAAGGTTAGAAGCCAAGATTGAAAATATTATTGAAAAATATGTATATTTTGAAATGTCTTATCAAACTCATATGAAATATTATTATTAAAAGTTTTTATTAAATTATTAATACGTCTTATTGTTAACTTTTAAAAAGTTTTTATTTTTTATTTTTTTTGGGGGGAAAAGAGGGTAATGGACGATCTTACTTATGAAGACGTAACAGAACTGTTGGAAAGTCTTTGAGAGCATCGATCCAATGAAGACTTGGAAGAACAGACCGCGCAATTAAACCAATAAAAAAGAGGTCGAGGAAAGAGAGTGATGAGCTTCCTATAAGAGAAATGGCGACATGCGGGCTGCAGCGGATTCTTTCAGACATGGAGAAACTCGCTGACGAGCTCTGCGAGATAAACCACGTCTGGGAGCTGAGCTCTAGAGCGAAGATGAGCCTTATGGCATCCACCAGCTCTTATTATGAGATTTTGAAAGAAGAGGAAATAACGACAGTCAACATGTTTGCATTAAAAAAAAAAGTGACAATCCTTAACCAGGGACTTCGTCAGAGATATAAAAGCCGCCGCTTTACGACATTGTCGGTTGCAAGTGGGCAAAACTATTTTTTTTTTATATATTTATTTACTCTGCATTGTTTTATTTAAATTATTTTATTTTTATTAACTTTAATTCAGAGCTAAAATATAACAGCCATTATAATTGCTCGTACATTTTCCAAATTCCGCCGATTCAAAATAACGCAGAATTTTAAACCCGAAGGTTAGAAGCCAAGATTGAAAATATTATTGAAAAATATGTATATTTTGAAATGTCTTATCAAACTCATATGAAATATTATTATTAAAAGTTTTTATTAAATTATTAATACGTCTTATTGTTAACTTTTAAAAAGTTTTTATTTTTTATTTTTTTTGGGGGGAAAAGAGGGTAATGGACGATCTTACTTATGAAGACGTAACAGAACTGTTGGAAAGTCTTTGAGAGCATCGATCCAATGAAGACTTGGAAGAACAGACCGCGCAATTAAACCAATAAAAAAGAGGTCGAGGAAAGAGAGTGATGAGCTTCCTATAAGAGAAATGGCGACATGCGGGCTGCAGCGGATTCTTTCAGACATGGAGAAACTCGCTGACGAGCTCTGCGAGATAAACCACGTCTGGGAGCTGAGCTCTAGAGCGAAGATGAGCCTTATGGCATCCACCAGCTCTTATTATGAGATTTTGAAAGAAGAGGAAATAACGACAGTCAACATGTTTGCATTAAAAAAAAGTGACAATCCTTAACCAGGGACTTCGTCAGAGATATAAAGCCGCCGCTTTACGACATTGTCGGTTGCAAGTGGGCAAACTATTTTTTTTTATATTTATTTACTCTGCATTGTTTTATTTAAATTATTTTATTTTATTAACTTTAATTCAGAGCTAAAATATAACAGCATTATAATTGCTCGTACATTTTTGGATGCCTGGAACGCAAATCATTGACTTCCCATTGGCTTACAGTATAAAAAGGTTTTAATTTTACGCCGATTTCGATTGCGCCAATCCGTCCAGGAACGTATCCTTGGCGTAAATCGAGGGCTACCTGTATATCTAACTTCTGTCCATTTGTTGAAGGAGTGTACTGTGTTATCGTGGTCCCTGTAGTTCACGGGGGAAGAAAAAAGGGGGTGGGGTTTGGGAGAGGTCTCTACGGAGACAAAGAAAGATTTAGGCTTGTTGTTTCATCAATCACTTCATAAAATGCGACTAAAATGAGTTTTTGCATGGTTCTCGCAACCTGACTGATCATGTAAAACATATTGTTACATATAATACCACTGCATTTGTCTATGCCTTGGCGCAGGCTTCTTCAATGGGACTATGTGCAATGGTAGTTCCGTGCTTAATAATGAGTGCAAAGGAAGATAATGATAACCATGATGTTAGTGTACCTTATTTAAACAGCTTGACAAAAACATGCTTACTTAATAGGGCACAACTTAATAAAACGTTACTGTGTTCCCACAACTACATCAAAGACTTGTCGTTGTTTTCGCTCTAGTTATTAAAACACGAATTACTAGTGGAAGACTGCAGCGAGTCGTTATGGAATATGATTTTACTGTCTTTGACGGGTGTAACAAAGTCGCTTAATGAACCGATCAATGACGGGACCACAGTCAGTTCGAATTCCAGCACATCTTCTTCTTCTTCTTCCGTCCTTAGCCAACGACCGGCAAAGCAGTCAGTGGCCATTACGCCTAGTGGCGTCTTAAGGGCAACAGCGAATAGATTTTCTTTGCCGTTGTTCCCATCACGCCTAATGGCGTCTTTAGGGCAACGACAAATCAATCCGTTTGTCGTTGTTTCCGTAATCAAAGTGACTGGCAAACGGGTGATCAGCCCGTTGGGTCCAGCACATCGGCTCTGACAAAAATAAAACAGAGATTCTGGATAACAAGGGAAGATGTTGAAAATATCCTAACCTGTGATCGTTTCTGGCAGTTCTTTAAAACAACAGATATTTTTCATTATGTCACATCTTTTCACATATGTCATTATGTTATCAACTAACAAACCATTTAAAAAAAACCAAAATTATTGACTACTCATAATATAATTGGAGCCGCGGTAGCATAGTGGTTAGTGCACTGGCTTCCTAGCTCAGTGGTCTATGGTTCGATCCCCAGATGAGGTGGGATTTTTTTAAGCTGCAAACGGCTCCTGGGTCGACCCAGCCCCAACAGGATACCAGAGCAACTCTGGGAAGGTTAAGGCGTGATGTTGACCATGTCACCCCTAGTGTGCCGATGGTCAAGAAAATATGGGCCTAACACAATATTACCAATATGCCTCAATGGTCGTGTAACGGGATCCCATAATATAAGTAAAGACAGTGAAGTAACAAAAAAAAAACAACTTAAAAAGAACAAATTCTAATATAAATTGAAACCATCAATTGCAAAAGACAATAGTTATCTGAATATAATACAAAACTGAAAATAAAATGACATTAAACACCCTAATTATAACCCACAATTAGGTTGAACAGGGTAGACAAAGATTGTGGACGAGTAGAGGCAATAACGGTCAGCTGTTACTAGCCCCTCTCTCCACCAATCACCTTTTAAAAATAAAAAAAATAATTATGTCACCCTCATGATGGAAGCGTCAGGTGCCCACTGCTGAACTCTAAGTCATCATTTTCGTTGCCCTACGGATCATAAACCCACCACTGCAGCTGGGCCCCTTGCAGGAATCCTGCACCAAGCATTCACGTGCTGTTGCAGCAGTTGTAGTCTGCGGCAATTTGTTTACATGATGAGGATGTTAGCCATACGACATACCTGAGGGGGTCAACGGTCCTGTTTTTTCTTTGTTTTAACTTTGTTTGCTGTTTACGTTAAATTGTCAATATGAAGAGCGAAATGTGCGTTCTGTTCTGTCGTTTGTATTCTTCTTGAGTAAGATAGTTTCAGTATCCTGTGACAGGATGTCGAAAGTCTCATATCAACAAACCCTTTTGTAGTTCCCGGAGAGGGGGGGTGTTACTGGGGAACCAATGAAAGAATAGGTTTACTGGACTTTTAGACATGACTAGTATGAGGTTGTACTTGGGGCTGGCCACCTCATAATGTAAAATATATTGTTACACAAATCACTGCTGCAAGAGCACGATAGCTTCCTGTAAGGCGGCCATGTTTTAGTGGTGACCCCGTGCTCTGTAAAGGACAAAATAGAAAAATGATGATGAAAATGATTTCATTTTTTTAATAGTATTATTGGGGGCAGACATACATAATATGCACAAGTATATTTATTTAGGTTTAGGAAATAATAATATATCGTTATTAATGTGTTCAGTATGTAAAATTAGTAGGAAAAATGTAATGGCCTCTATTACTGACTTCCCATCACGAGTGCCTCGGAAAACGGGCATGAATACTGACTTCCCATCACGAGTGCCTCGGATAACGGGCATGAATACTAACTTTCCATCACGAGTGCCTCAGAAAACGGACCATGAATACTGACTTCCCATCACGAGTGCCTCGGAAAACGGGCATGAATACTGACTTCCCATCACGAGTGCCTCGGATAACGGGTATGAATACTAACTTTCCATCACGAGTGCCTCGGAAAACGGGCCATGAATACTGACTTCCCATCACGAGTGCCTCGGAAAACGGGCATGAATACTAACTCCCCGTCCTATTTTGGAGTTAACCGCCATTCACTTATACCAACGTCTCTAGAAAACTCTTTCCAGCTGTTTATAAACAAAGCACCGCGGGTCTCTAATAAGATAGAGACACAATAGGACTAGTGTCCCCTCTTTAGATCGTAAGATGCCACTAATATGAGATTGTGTATGGGCCTGGCAACCTTATCATCTTAAAAGCAAGTAGCTGTTGAAACCACAGTAAGAGCATACGGATGCTTGTATGCCGGCTTCCTACAAGGGAACCAGCTGCCTTGATGGGCCCATGCTCTATAAGGAGCGACCAGAGAACGTTAACGGATGATAACAATGATGGTAAACCTGTCGCATTACGCCAATAACGGATGATAAAAATGATGGTAAACATGTCGCATTACGCCAACTCATATTTCTCATCTGTCTTTTCTTCTGTCCACATTGTTTGTTGTGGGTGAAAGAAATGTACCCCAGTGTTGTGAACTCAGATGTTTCTTCAGACCCTCTTGTTGAACTCGCATTCTTATTACCTATGCCTGCATTTAAAGCATCGAGTGGCTGAGTGATTAGTGTGGCAGCTTTTCGAAGCAAACTTGCCAGGTTCGAAACCAGGTCGCGTCAGATTAAAGTCTACGTAGCTGTAAATTGGTACGTGGCTACTCTTGAGTTAGTGACGGTAGAAGCAGCAAATAAGGGAACCGATCACCTGACCTCATAAATCTGAAACAAAGCTCAGTGATGTTTGTAACACTTCACTCCCTCATGACATTATCTGATACGGGACTACCTTTTTCATGCCTGCATCTAGAATATTTCTTTTTAATCCTTTTATTGCACTTTGTTTCTCTTCTACACAATTCACTGTTGTTCCTCGTCTGTCAGTGTTGTGCTTTGCACTCATGCACACTCGACTATTGCACTGCGTTACCCATCTAGCATAGAGCGTTGGCATGTGGTTACAAATGTGTCTGAGCTCACGTCTGCCTGTCTGCACACAAAGTCGATTTTTGGGCGGTGCGTCCGCATCGAGCGCCACCTTGAGAGCTCGGAAATTATAGTGTGATCCAAGTCATTAGCATGAAATTGACACTCATAACAGAACATAAGAATATATATATATATATATATATATATATATATATATATATATATATATATATATATATATATATATATATATATATATATATATATATATATATATATATATATATATATATATATATATATTATATATTTATATATATATATGCACATGCACCGTGTAGTTCCCGAGGTTTCTAAAGAGACAAAGAACGAACACTACAACTGCACCCTCGGGCATATCGTAGAAGGTGACTAATATAAAGTGGTGCACGGGCTGTTAACCTCGTCATGTATAGACCATAGCTGCATGACCATGTGACTGCTTGCTGCAGGAGGACCAGCTGCAGTGCCGACTGCATGCTCCATAAGAAGCGCAAATGAAAATGATCATATATATATATATATACAGTACTTTGCAAAAAAAAATGGCAGTCATATTGCTCAGCTAAATAAGCTGAAATCTACCTAAATATGCATGTTCTGCCCCAAATTTGAACTCCACTTAAGTGAGCAAACACTACCAAAGGTAAAAAAAAAAATAGCGTAGAGTAACGTCCCTTGATAATAGAGCAGACGACAATTTCTAATGCTAGTGGCAGAAAATGGATACAAAGTCAAAGTGTATGTTAATTTCACAGCTTTGGAATGAAGGAAATCAAACATGTTCCAACATTTCTAAAACCCTGAACATTCCTCAGCGGACTGTCTACAGAGTTGTGAGTAAATTAAAAGCAGGTAATGGAATCGAGCGAAAAGAAGGTAGTGGGAGGCCAAGAATTTTGGTCACAAAGGACCATCGGTGTCTCGCCCAAATCGTTCGGGCTGGGCCAATGAAGAGTGTAGAAAACATACGGCAGCGCATGATCGAGTTGGGAAGCCCAGAGGTAACTAATGCTATTGTCAACCGGGAGCTACACAGGATGAATTACACAAAAAGCGAGTAATTTCGTCACCATTGCTCACAGAGACTCACAAATAGATGCGCTTGAACTGGTGCCACGAACACCAAAATTGGTCATGGGACAAGGTGATTTTTTCAGATGAATGTTCTCTTTGGTCTTATCCTGCTCAAATAAATATTTGGACGAAAGGCTCTGTAACGCCTGTGTACCAGCGACCGAAACATACCTAGAAATTCCATCTTTGGGGAGGGGTGTCAGCAAGAGGTGCCACCCCACTGTGTGTTTTCACAGGAATTCTCACGAAAGAAAGGTACATCGACATACTTGAGGGACACCTTCTGTCATTTATGCAGGTCATGTACCCCGATGGGTGCACATTTCAACATCACAATGACCCAAATCATACAGCCCATACCCCCAAAGCATGGCTGCAAGAGAAGAATGTGATAGTGCTGAAGTGGCCCAGCAACAGTCCCGATCAAAACCCAATTGAAAACGTTTGGGCACTACTCAAGAATCATTTAAAAAAGAGTGAACTCAGAGACGTTGAACAATTGAAGAAGGTAGCTGAAAAATACTGGGACAGTCTGACTCTCAATTACCTACAAACACTTGTGGGAAGTATGCCTCGCCGCATCCAGGCTTGCCTTGCTGGAGAAGGCAACATTATATTGTACTGAAACCACTGTTAATAGATAGGGGAGATACCAATCTTCCTCTGGACATACAGTTTTTATTATTATTTGCTTCTATGAGTGTGCTGCGTTGCGAAAATATGACTGCCATTTTTTTTGCAAAGTACTGTATATATATAGTGCAGTCCGGATATATATATAGTGCAGTCCGGATATATATATAGTGCAGTCCTGATATATATAGTGCAGTCCGGATATATATATATATATATATATATATATATATATATATATATATATATATATATATATATATATATATATATGTATATATATCTATACATACACGAATCTATATATATATATATATATATATATATATATATATATATATATATATAGTGCAGTCCGGATATGTATATAGTGCAGTCCGGATAAGTAGAAATTGCTGGGACCATCTAAAACTCGTACTTATCCGAAATACTGCTTATCCGAATGTTGCTCAAAGATGGACATTACGTTAGAATATGGCGTAAAGCATGAAGCAATTATTTTAATCATTCAGAAACTAAGTATTTTTATTTCAAATTTTAATTTCTGCGTCTTTTAAAGTTTCAAAAGCAATTTAGCGAAACCTAAAATGTAGTGTCAAGTTAATTGGTTAGTAGCAAGCGTAAAAAACGTCGCAATCACGTTTCTGGCTTAGTATTTTTGCATTAGGAGTTCTTGCACGGATTCCTAGAGCGATAACTATTGCAGGACAGGTATGTCGATGTAAGAGTTACCTGCGGTCTAGTGTTTTCCTTCTTTCTTTCTTACGCGTGCCTGACACATACTGTTTTATATTTATTATATACTATTCAAGGGCCTCGGGTTTCACTCTTTGCTTATCTTATATCACAAACGCGTAGTCCTGTTGCAGTAAGAGTTTAACCGCAAGCCATTTTCTAGCAAACTGAGGTGAACCAGTGTTCGCTCAGTCGGCCTGACGGTTACGTGCTTGCAGATGTAATTAATGTTAGCGTTATAATGTACTGCCGGACGTTCGGACATTTATTAACCGCTTGTCGCCTATTCACCGAGAAATTATGTACGACTACGTTGTACTGTAAATTAGGTGATGAAGGCAGAACTTCTACTTATGCAATTCCAAATTTGAGTTGGGACAGCCAAATTACCTTGACTTATCCGAAAATTACAGTTGTCAGAATTTAACTTAACTAGAGTTTTTTTTTTTTTTTTTTAAACGAAGACCAAGAAGACATTTGGCCGGAACCGTCAGAAATGCCTCAACTTAAGCGATTTGGATTTGATTCTAAGGACTATCTTCATTGTTCGCGAACAACTTCATCAGTGCTCCGATCGCCTCCTTTAGATCACACAAGGAAGATCTCAGCACAGTACACGAATTCCGTAGCACAGGCGAGAATCTCAAAGTTTGTATATAGGAATCACACATTCTATAAGTATTTTTTTTTTTTGAAGGTAGGTTTCTTAATTTTTAAAATTTGCCAGGACAGTGGCCTTATTTAATATACTCTATACGATTTCCAACTACCGAGGGATTTTTAACGTGCGCAACTTGCACACGGGACCTCCTATATTTTCGCCCTTATACCAGAAGACCTTCATCCATCATCATCATCCATCATCATCCTCCATCATCATACATCATTATCCATCATCCATCATCAGCATCCATCATCAGCATCCATCATCATCCATCATCATCATACATCATCATCATATATCATAATACATCATCACTTCCCATGAGACCGGGAGGGGGGGTGGGGGGGGGGGGGGGTGGGAGGGCGAAAGGGGAATATGACATCATTAGGACCCCTAGTTCTGAAAAAAAATTTCCATAAATTATATTCTCTCTACTGAAAATCGAACCCAGTACCTTTAGAATTCGGGGCGGACACCACACCTCTTAGCCACTCCCACCCCTTCTACTTTAACTTCGCTTAAGTGGACTGCACTATATATATATATATATATATATATATATATATATATATATATATATATATATATATATATATATATATATATATATATATATATATATATATATATATATATATATATATACTTCCTAAATTATATATATAACTTTCAGGACTACCTATTAACAGGGCTACGTCATGCTACCTGATAGACATTATTAGTAATTATCAAGGCTACGTCATGCTACCTGATAGACATTATTAGTAATTATCAAGGCTACGTCATGCTACCTGATAGACATTATTAGTAATTATCAAGGCTACGTCATGCTACCTGATAGACATTATTAGTAATTATCAAGGCTACGTCATGCTACCTGATAGACATTATTAGTAATTATCAAGGCTACGTCATGCTACCTGATAGACATTATTAGTAATTATCAAGGCTACGTCATGCTACCTAATAGACATTATTAGTAAATATCAAGGCTACGTCGTGCTACCTGATAGACATTATTAGTAATTATCAAAGCTTCATCTTAGTCCTGCACAGTTCTGTTTTTTTAAACTGCAAATTACAAGGACAGAGTGAGCCAACTACTTCCTCAAGCATGTCGTAACAGACGACTAATATCAAGTTGTACATCGGGCTGGCAATCTCATCATGTATAAACATGGTGCATAAACTAACACTGTAAGAGCACATATATGTTTTTGTGCAGGCTTCCAACAAGGGGACCAACTGCAGCGGTGAACTCATGCTCCGTATGGAGCAACAAAAATGAAATACTATTGATGATGATGATGATGATTAAGATGAAGATGATTATGATGGATTATGATGATGATGATGGATGATGATGATGGATGATGATGATGGATGGTTGATGATGATGGATGATGATGAAGATGGATGATGATGTATGATGATGGATGATGATGATGGATGATGATGATGATATCCGCAGGACTTCTGTGTATGGTTGAAAGAATGTGCCTTGCTACAAGAAAGCAAACAGTACAAGAGAAAAATAAACCAATATACAAAATTCGCCTTGCTAACCTCATGTTTGGATGAGTAAGTAGAAACCTATGGCCGACATCATCAGAGATGGGGATGTCCCTCATGTGCCGCTAATCCGTTCCACGTGGGAGGAGTTCTTTGAATAGACACGTCCAATGTTCCTGACAACCGAGTGTCCGGTTAAAAGTAATATAGAGTTTCTTGTGTTTGAAGAGAGGCGATGGGACATACCGGTAATGGGAGACGAGTTGTCTCCCACGGGGATTATTCAGTGAACACAGATTGAAATGAAAATATGAACAGAGTCCCAGAAACGGGGATTGGTTCATTAAAATCTGTGTCTTTAGTTTTTAAGAAGTAAACAAGCAAATATGTCGATAGGAAGTCTTGAACGCCGGATAGAGTTGGGATAAATTATGGGCAAAACTAAATATGAAAATTGATATCTTAGGATGTTCCCTATCTCTTTCTTATTTAATTATTTCTCTCACTCTTTCGCTTTCTCTCTCTCTCTCTCTCTCTCTCTCTCTCTCTCTGTCTCTCTCTTTTGTCTCTCTCTCTGTCATTTTGCGAATTTTGTGTGCGAAGACTTAATTTCGACAGTCTCTAAGTCACTCTTTCTTAATTCTTGTCCCCAGTATCCCCAGCATATTCTCGGTACATCATGCATTTCTGTCGCTCACTCTCCTCGTCTGCTTGTAATCGATGAGCGTGCGTGTGAGCCTGATTGTTACAAAGACAAATGAGGAGAAAATGACATAAAGAGAAATAAGTAAGAGAGAAACTGGTTGTGCTGTTTTTGAGGGGCTTAATCTATGCGCATGTCTGTATGCTACTGAACAAATGTAGCGAGAAGAATTTTCTGGGAGCGTATTGTTTTCGACGGCGATACCAAGGATCCCTTTACACGCCCATTGAGGAATATTGGGAAGACGGTGTTAGGCCCATATTTTCTTGACCATTGGCACACTAGGGGTGGTGTGGTCAGCACGATACCAAGAACACACTTAAACACACAAGTGTGAGAATGCGAAATAGAAAGAGCACAACCCACACACGTGACCAGCGATTCATTCATTAGCCTTTAGCTCCCCAAGGAGCACAGGCCTTCAACAAACCCATGCCATGTCTTTCTGTCAGTTGCCATCAGCTTAAGGTCTGGACATATCTTCCGCATCCCGATCATTTCTGTGTCACCAGAGGACATTTCTTCTGTCTTGGATGGCTGCAGGACGACATTTAACCACTAAAAACACTAGGCACTTGCTTCCTCTGCAACTTCAGGCATGTCGTACGGGGCGACTAATATGAGGTTGTACATTAGGCTGACAACCTCAGCATGCAAAACATATTGCTACAGAACCCATCCCTGCAAGAGCATGTAAATTATTTGTGCAGGCTTCCTGCAAATGGACCTGATGCGGTGGTACCTCCATACGGAGCAAACAAGAACATGATGATGATGATTAAGAGAAGAGACAGACGACGTTGGAGATCCATTGCCGCCAACTTTCGATGCAGAAATGCCAGCTGGTTAGATCTGGTGTTGTTATCGCTACATTATGTTTGCTCATATGTGTACGCTGAGCCGCGGTAGCACAGTGGTTAGTGCACTGGCTTCCTAGCTCGGTGGTCCAGGGTTCGATCCCCAGTTGAGGTGGGATTTTTTAGACCGCAAACGGCTCCGGGGTCGACCCAGCCTCATGAAATGGGTACCAGAACAAATCTGGAAAGGTTAAGGCGGCCGCCGTGATCCTGACCACATCACCCCTAGTGTGCCGATGGTCAAGAAAATACGGGCCTAACACCGTATTCCCAATATGCCTCAATAGGCGTGTAACGGGATCCTATGTGTACACTGTGGCACTTTGACATAATTATCAATATTACATTTTGTGCTCCTGACAACATTACATTATTTGACGTTGCCGATTATATAAGATGTTGATTATTTTTGGTGGGATTATGACGCGTCTTTTAATTCACTACTTTGACTTTTTTTTCCCCCCCTGGAAACTCACCGCGTATTGGCAGTCATTGACTGACGAACCGGAATTGCGCACAATGTTTAGTAATATTGGTGTAGACCACGTGATGAAACGGAGAATACTACAGAATGTGTAGAAATGGTGTTGGATTTCTTTGCGGTTTTCATCCAAGAAGTGGTCCAGGGAACAAAACATTAGGAGCGCTTTTTAACGCTCGCTGGGATATCTTAAATGATTGACTGTCTTCATGGTTATTGACTGGATGCACCAACAAACAACAGAAGGTGGGATCACCAGAGCGCTGACAGTCGGGGCGACAAAGATGGCGATACACCTCGTTGTGAAAATAGCAGCGGAAATTCGGAATAGGTATTAGGCAAACGAAGCCCACGGGGAAAATTATCTGATAATTCAAGAAGCCAACAGTTCTTTTCTTTCTTTTTTTTTTTTAAAGTGGCATTCATTAGGAGGGAAGAACAAACAGGATGTTGTTGCCAGGATTAATAAAGCCAATTTCGATTTCAATCTTTCCACTTAATATGAAGCAGAGCAGCTGTCTTTCAGAAGGATAAGATTAGACGGTTCCAACAAAAATGTAGTCTTTGTTTTGTACTTTGATTCTGAGATGTACATATTGCCAATAATGTAATCTCTGGACTTACATTTTCACCAACGGCTGTCTCGCGTGATTCCGAACGCGAGAGATTTGATGCATAGGCATAATATATTTTTGGATGTACAGGGAGTCAAATGTCGAAGGGAGTTAACTGAGGTGTCAGTATATTTTAGAATGAGTGTGTAAGATAGTTATTGTGGCCGTTAACTGTATGATAATGTCCTGCTTTCAACATATGTAAGTTGAACGTTCATCGGTTACTTCTCACTTAATAAATGTCTATCGTGTTTTAACCAGTGGTGGGGAGTTTAAAACCAGTGCAGTAGTGATTCAAGTACATCAGATGATGGAGCATCGCGTAAAGACGGCTGAGAATGAGAAGTCAGAGGTCATGACTTTGCAGAAACATGCCAGTTTTGTATGAGCTAAATCAGAAAGAAGATGTTCTTTGCAAACCACCTGTATGTGCAAGATTTGCTGTCCACGTGTGAGAAGTTATATTCATTTATTCTTTTATTACCCTTTGGCTCCGTATGTTTCTCTTTTGCTGAAGAATCCTCGATTTATGGCCTGAAAAGTCTTCCAGCTGCTGCTCTTTGGGCAGCCAACTTCTTTAATGCCTCCATTCCTGTGTATGACAGCTCCAAGGTATTTCAAGTGGTTGACCTGCTCCAGGACCAGTTCTCCTAGCACAATTTTATGCCCTTTTTACTCTCGTGAAATCACCATGGTTTTTCTTCTGGAGCTGATGATGAAAAAAAAAAAAACCACGCTTTATCCTGATAATTATAATGACAAAGAACGTCAAACACTGCAGTAATGGGCCGTTTGCAACAAGGGAAATAATCAAAGAAAATAGAGCTAATGATACGAGCGACATAACCAATAAAAACTTCTCCGTAACGAGATCGACAGAATTCACTCCCTTGTCGAGCGGATTTCGCAGGACTTACTTGCGGAAGTTCCATTTTTAAAACCTTTAAAAATTGTGATTTAAGTTTATCACTGCCTTATGTGAACACCCAAATGATGGAGTACACATTCTGTTTCAGGTTTATGAAAGAAATGACGTGTCTTTAAATTGTAGAATTACTTATATCTTCAATGCGCCGTTTGATAAAATTAAAACCATCTCCTAGAGGTTTCATTATGTCTGTGATTCGTGTTTCCCTCTGGATTAGAATATATGAGGTAAAGTATGTATAAAATAATATTAAATTGTTAACTACTATGTCAGAGTCGGTATCTGTAATGGGGACTGTTCCCCCTATTGATTTGAATGCTGGAAGATTTTTTCCTCATTAACCATTAAAGCGAAAACGTTATATATATATATATATATATATATATATATATATATATATATATATATATATATATATATATATATATATATATATATATATATATATATATATATATATATATATATATATATATATATATATATATATATATATATATCTATATATATATATATATATATATATATATATATATATATATATACATTAATGAAGTTAATTAATTTGAAGTTATGAAGAGTAGTTACTTGCTCCATCGCAATTCGATTGAACTGATATGATCGCAATGAACCTATTTTTTTCCCAAAAAGTGTAATCTGCCATGATATTTTGGGGTTTTCTTGAGTTAGTGCCGTGGAGTTTCCACTGATCATACCATCAGTTTCTGCATGACTTGTTACAATTTTCCTCAGCATGACATCAAATCCTAAGCGATTTCTGAAAAATGCAAGGTTAAAAAGCTCCGACATTTAATCTATACAGTAATGGTTTAAACTTCTGGCTCAGCTCAATTTAATGATTATTTATTGGTATAATTTCTGTTTTCTCCCCGCTTCACAAAGTTTATTTATACCTGGCTGAGTGATTAGACTGCCATCACAGGTGTCAATACCTTATCGAGGTATGGCGGCTTGCGTACCCTGATTACCCCAAGCACAAAATTAAGATTATATCAGAGCTGTGTGTAACTGTACTTTTTCTCTTGTTGAGGTGATCACTGGCCCAAGACAGTATACATGTTGTTAGGTGTGTAGTGCGAGCGTATGATGAACTGAGTGTGGGTGCGAATGAAGGCGCGAATGTGTTTAGGCTCGTATATATGTAGACCCTGCAACCCATACACTCACATGCAGTAGTCAAGGATGCTTGGACACTGCAGGCACGTTTCAAAACATTTATTGACGAGAACACACATGGTATCAACAGGAACAGTCATTGTAAACAAGGTCATGCTGACCGGAAATCGATAGGTATACATTAGGCATTCATCAAGCTGGTAAACATTTGAATATTCGTGCATGGTCAATACAATGTTCTTCAATAAAGACAGTTCGTGGCGTCGCCCTGGGATTACTGACTAAACGCGTCAGATACCTTAATCACTTTGACACATAGGTGCAACTTGGCATTCCCCGCCAATTGCACATTATCATGCTGTAGTATAATAGCCGAAAACACAGGCCTCGTTCTGACGTCGGCTGTGTACTTCTGATAAGCAGGTTACCATCAACCCTGCAGTAATGCTTATTGTAGACATAAATTCCGCCAATCTGCGGTTCCCACAATATATCTTCGTCACTGGATTTCTGGACAGTATGAAGACTAATAGTCTTGGATGGCTACCTTGAGCACAACAAATAAGTTCTGAAATGGAGGACCGGTGAGCTGCAGTTCACAGACTAGGCAATCTTCTAACATGTTCTGCTACCGAAAGCATAGTAATGGAAAAAGTCGGTATTACCTGTAACCGAGTCCACAGAACTTAACAAGGAACTCTGCTGTCATTCCAACGCACAGAGATTCACTGGGGAAAACTGCCAGTGCAGTCACTTCGAAGATTCTTCCCGAAAAACACAATGGACTCTCGTCCCTTCAGAAACCAGGACACTCCCCGGCTTGCCGGAAGTCTAACTCAACTCCCGCTTTAAAAAAAACCTGCCCATGGGCATACGCCCGAACTGTCTACCTTTGACCCTAAAGGTCAAACACAATGAATGAATAAACAAGGGAAGACAACCCCTAATCAACCTGACATCGCAGGTAAAGACACAATTATTCTTATGATAAAAACATAAGCAAATAACTTGACAGATGACTCCGTCAAAAATGACAGCAACATATTACTACAACCCCCCTGTAAAAAAAAATGAAATTTTTTTTTTTATTATGTCCATGAGCAAGATTGCACAAGTATCACTTATGTGCTCATGAAAAAATGAACCTAATATCAGGTACAATAGACGCATAAACAAAGCGTCTGAAGAGGATACAAATCATCTCCCAACATAGGAGAAAATATCTCCTTTAAGCCAAACAAACTAAGGGGGTACCATTAAAGAAACCTAAGTTGCTGGCAATACCAATCATATATCAAACATTACTAAATACTATAATTATAGCAATATACAAATGTCATGAATTACAATGCTATATTAGCAACATATCACTGATGGATGGACAAAATGAAATTTGTTAAATTATCTAAACATCATCCAAATACATTTGTATTACAACATATTAGGATATTAAGGACAGACCTAAGTCCGAAAGTGTATCAGGAAAACTAGGACACAAGAGCTAAGTAGATTCATGTTGAGATCTACCATCACAACGAGATCTATCAAAATTATGATCTCTGTTGAGACCATTGCTCTTATTTGAACTCCATTTACCATAGTTATGAAAAGTTGTGTTATTACCCTTATGATCAAAATTCCTATCAGTAGGATTTTGTTGTCCACAGAAATAATTATTATGAGATTGGTAACCTCTATCAAAGTTCTTATAGTTACTGGTACCAACGTATTGAGGACCATTAAATTGCCTCCAGTTCTTTGAAGAAGAACCGTTACGTGATGTACGCGTTTGGTACTGGTCACAATCACGATTATTTCTCTTAGTAAAATTGCTTTTATTTTTTCCTGTAGCAATATGCTTAACTTAATAGGTATATCGTACTGACTGAGCTGAGTACGATGGGTACTAACAGTTTTGTTTTCTTTTACCAACTTATCAGAAATCTGGGAATTCGATGCACGGTTTCCCTGAGGAATCTTAACATGACACTTATCAAAGTCCTCACCGTGATCCAAACTTGATTTACCTTTGTTGGTCTGATGCCAACTACCATTAGAGGCAGTATCGTAATTCCGTGGGAAACCATATTTGCCACGAAAATTTTTGTTCCCATATTGCTTAATGTTACTATGAGCATTGAGTGTCTGTCGCTGGCTCTTTGCATTTGTAGCATATTGATCTTCAGATTTATGTTTATCTCTATCCACGTTAGTAGTAGATAATATCTTATTGTCCAAAACAATATCTAATAAACCATCAATTCTGTTGCGAAGTTTTGCAATTTCTACTTCTGCAACAGCTTTCTCTCTAGAAATAGCTTTATGAACTCTTTCGTTGACTTTAGCATGAAGTCTGTTGCAATCTAACTTTAAGTCGTCTAACTGTGAAGTTAGAGTCTTCTCTTTAACTATTCTATCTCTAAGATCGTTACTCAACTTTTCCTTTTGAGATGTAGTTTCTAAAACCTTAGCTTTCTCTTGAACAAGTTCAAGTCTGAGTGCTTCCATATCACTATGATGAATAGTCCTAAGTTCATCAACTTTCTCATCTTTTTCTTTATTCGCACTCAACTGTGTCAACTCCAGTTGTAGTGACTGAATCTCAATATCCTTCTTATTCTTGAACATCTTCATCTCCTCCAGAGATTCCATACTCTTCTTCATAGCAGTACTTCGCAGAAGATTCACCTCACTTCTTAACTCCAGAATTGTTTCCTCATAAGACTTCTTGTCTTGTCCGGCCTGAAGTTGTACTTTGCGACACATTTCTTGCACACTAGCAAGTTCTAAGTTTGCTTTATGTAAGTCATCTTCCTGTCTCCTAGCTTCAATCCTTTCAGGAACAACCATATCCTTCTCAGGGAATATAGCATTCTTTTCTTTAAGTTGGCTCTCGAGATTACTATTATCATGCAAGAGACGAAAAAGTGTTTTATTATAGGACTTTTCCCGTTCCTGAGCCTGAACTTTTAACATCTCACAGTCCATTTTGACTTGCTTTAGCTCACTATTAAGAGACTTTTCTTTACCGAGATGATTGTTCTTCATTAAGCTCACTTCAACTTCTAATTCTTTTTTCTCCTTTTCCAGTTGAGATTGTCTCAATTTATTCTCACTAGGAAGAGCTAATGTTTCTATAATCTTCCACAGTAGCTTCAAATCAAGCGTAGAAGAGTTCACCTTATCTACCTGATTATCCATCATCTGTTTTAATGAGGTAACTTCATCTTCTAACCCTCTTTTCTGACTAACCCAATCTCTATTCTGACTAACACAATTTCTAACATGTCTATTATTAGTTTCTATATGAAACTCCGCTTCCCTCTTCAGTGTAGCATTTTCAGAATTTATTTCTGAGAACTTCTTCTCATTCTGCATTTTTAACTGTTGTAGCTGATCAGTAAGAGCTTTATTTTTACCCTGAAGCTCATTTATCATTTTTTTCAACGCAACAATATTACTGCCTTGAGTCGTAAGTTCAGCTTCCTTATAAAAAACAGTAGATATAAACTTAGAAAGTCTCACTGCTTTCTCTGTTGAATAGCCGTTTTTATAATAACACCTAGCATATTCTTCAAGACCATCACTCGTCTGAAGTAGGAATTGCTCTGTGGCATAATCCTCACAGTCTTCACCAAATAAATGTAATTTTTTTCTTCCTTCCTGAAGAAAATAATGTACACCATCCATCATTTTTGACATTATGTCTGATAATGTGAGATCAGACCTGAAAAATTAACTAAATTACCTTATCCCACTTCAATGGGAGACAAGTCTGAAATGCTAGACTTGTATACTCACTTCACTTTATTTCACTCTCTTAGTCTTAGACAAAGACCTTGTATGGTCCTCTTGTTTATAATGTAACAAAAAATCACTTGAGTACCTGTGGAAAATAATTCCTTTATATCCCACTCACTATGGGCACAAGTCTTTTTTTTTTTTTTAAAGAACTTGAATATGTATTTCACCTTGTCTCAATCTTTGAGGATAACAAGTCTTTTATCAAAGAACTTGTATAAATATCTTATATAATAATATTTTATTAACAATCTCTATATGAAGAGTGTACCTTATCAATAGTAATAATACATGACCAAGTGTATGTATGTAGACTGTGTATGACAATAATGTAGAACAATCATAAATACAAAAACAAAGATACAGAACAATGACCGAAAACGTTCGCGGAAGTCAAATAAACAATACAGCAAAAAGTAAAGAAAATGTTACACAAATGTGTAATGATGACCGCGAAAAATAAACAAGACAAATGGCAACACTGTTATAAACGAAAAGGTGTAAAGAAATAAACGGAAGGAATGAGAGAAGAACAGATACAAACAAAATTAGTCGAAAATCAAAGAACGGAAAAATAACGAAAACAACACTAACTGATGTCGTCACAGCTAAAAAAAAAAAAAAATAGCAACAAAAGTCGCTAGCAAATTTCAATTAAGAAAATTGCAATCCCTACAGAACGCTTACAGTAACCCTCGATTAAGTGGCATATTTACTGTAAGACCCACCAACCGAAAACCCGCAAAAGAACACAAGAAAAATACACAACAATAGTACAATTAACATAAATAGCAATCAATTCAATGTGTTGCAAAATAAAGCTTAGTCACACATGATATTACAGTAACTAACTTGCTCCTTGCGAACACAGAAACAAAATGTCAAGCGCGCACTGAATGTCAAATCCACTGTAGCATAAAGTGGTATTCACGAACAAAAGTCACTATGACCTTCTCGACTTAGGACTTGCACATAGAATGTTTACAATTTCCACGTACTGTTTACAAACAGGAACTTGACCTCGAACAATGTAGCTTGAATGCTCGGGCGTAGAAAAGTCTGTTGTTGACTGAAACGTGTAACAACCAGCGGTACCGTTTACAAAAAAGGGACTCGACTTGCAGTTGTGGTCCACGTAGCAAATGCCTAGATGTTAACTTCAGTACTTGTCCTGTTGTGGTTTATGTAGCATTATAACATAAATGCTAGCACTGTTTATCTGGGTCAACAGTTGATGACCTATTTCTGTCCTGTTGTAGCCAAAACTTGCAAGTGTAGAATTAGCGATGTGTGTTACAGCTGTCCAGTGTGTAGCTTAGACCCACAGATCAGAAATGTAATGTGTACTTGTCCTTCTCACGCAAATAGCCCCATGAAATGTAAATTTCTGGACCACATTAATGTCATCAATAATGTTAATTGCTCGCTCTGTCCACAAGAAATGTATCAGAAGAGCCGACGTAACTGGTCCACCAAAAATGTAACTGTCTCTTTTCTCTTGTTGAGGTGATCACTGGCCCAAGACAGTATACATGTTGTTAGGTGTGTAGTGCGAGCGTATGATGAACTGAGTGTGGGTGCGAATGAAGGCGCGAATGTGTTTAGGCTCGTATATATGTAGACCCTGCAACTCATACACTCACATGCAGTAGTCAAGGATGCTTGGACACTGCAGGCACGTTTCAAAACATTTATTGACGAGAACACACATGGTATCAACAGGAACAGTCATTGTAAACAAGGTCATGCTGACCGGAAATCGATAGGTATACATTAGGCATTCATCAAGCTGGTAAACATTTGAATATTCGTGCATGGTCAATACAATGTTCTTCAATAAAGACAGTTCGTGGCGTCGCCCTGGGATTACTGACTAAACGCGTCAGATACCTTAATCACTTTGACACATAGGTGCAACTTGGCATTCCCCGCCAATTGCACATTATCAGGCTGTAGTATAATAGCCGAAAACACAGGCCTCGTTCTGACGTCGGCTGTGTACTTCTGATAAGCAGGTTACCATCAACCCTGCAGTAATGCTTATTGTAGACATAAATTCCGCCAATATGCGGTTCCCACAATATATCTTCGTCACTGGATTTCTGGACAGTATGAAGACTAATGGTCTTGGATGGCTACCTTGAGCACAACAAATAAGTTCTGAAATGGAGGACCGGTGAGCTGCAGTTCACAGACTAGGCAATCTTCTAACATGTTCTGCTACCGAAAGCATAGTAATGGAAAAAGTCGGTATTACCTGTAACCGAGTCCACAGAACTTAACAAGGAACTCTGCTGTCATTCCAACGCACAGAGATTCACTGGGGAAAACTGCCAGTGCAGTCACTTCGAAGATTCTTCCCGAAAAACACAATGGACTCTCGTCCCTTCAGAAACCAGGACACTCCCCGGCTTGCCGGAAGTCTAACTCAACTCCCGCTTTAAAAAACCTGCCCATGGGCATACGCCCGAACTGTCTACCTTTGACCCTAAAGGTCAAACACAATGAATGAATAAACAAGGGAAGACAACCCCTAATCAACCTGACATCGCAGGTAAAGACACAATTATTCTTATGATAAAAACATAAGCAAATAACTTGACAGATGACTCCGTCAAAAATGACAGCAACACTGTGTGCTTTCTGTGCTTCTCTATGGTGCGGAATGCTGGAGAGTTACAGAGAAGGAAATGTCGAAATTGTCCTCTTTTCACACAACATGCCTAAGAAAAATTCACCGAATCTTTTGGCCGAATACCATCACCAACCAAGATCTGCTTACTCGGAGCAAGCAAGAGGACATGCACACCATCATAGCTGGCAGACGCTGGAGCTGGGTTGGCCATGTCCTCAGAAGAGACCCCGATGCCATCACAAGAACAGCTATGCTTTGGACCCCTGAAGGAAAACGAAAGAGGCCGACCAAAAACAACCTGGCGGAGGACTGTGGAGGCTGAGATGCAGAGAATGAACCAGAGTTGGGGCACTGTACGAAGGATAGCCGCCGACCGAGCAAAGTGGATTCAATTTGTTGTTGCCCTACAAGACGCCACTAGGCGTGATGGCCACTGACTGCTTTGACGGTCGGCGGCTAAGGATCAAAGAAAAAGAAGAGTGATTAGAACGTTGGCTTCCCCAGACAAAGTTATCATGTTAATAACCTGGTAAGCGTCACGCTGTAGTCTACCCAGCAATAACAACGAGTGCCTGACTGCTGCTGAATGCCAGAAAACAAAGGTAGCGGGGAGGGTAAGTGCACACTCCACCTCATAAAGCTGAGACCTATTATAGACAGTCTCTAACACATTTCCTCTTCGGCAGTATCTGATATTGGACTACATTCGCTGTTTTGTGGAATTCCTAACATGTATCTGTAAAACAACATCTCCTGTGTCGTCAGTTATATTATTGTTTGTATATCCATAATGCATTTCCATATGACAATATAAACTCTGTGTAACAGTGAAGAACTATTTCTTTACTTCTAATGACAAATATTTGCGGCAGGATACTGTTGTTCTATGGAATGTAGTTTTCTGCTTGGGATATTCTGTTCTTTATTTCTGAGATGGCTTATCTTTGGTTGGTTTGGTTTGGTTTGGTTTAAGGACCATCTTTATTGCACACGGACAACTCCATGAGTGCTCCGATCTCCTCCCATAGATCACACAAGGAGGATCTCAGCACAGTGCACGAACTCCGTAGCACCGGCGAGGAACCAAATGTGTGTATACATGAATCACACTCTATAAACATTCTTGTGTTGAGTAGGTTTCTTAATTTTTAATTTAGCCAGGGCAGCGGCCTTTTGGCCTACTCTTTACGATTTCCAACAGCCGAGGGATTTTTAACGTACGCAACTTGCATTTGGGACCTCATATTTTTCGCCCTTATCCGAGCAGGCTAGGCATCCGATCTCACTACCCAGGAGATCAGAGTGGAGTATGACGTAGTTAGGTACCACTGGTTGTGAAAATAATTGTTTTAATTATATTCCATTTACTGGAAGTGAATTCATTCATATTACCACCAGGCCTAACCTACTGGCAGTGAATTCATTCATATTACCACCAGGCCTAACCTACTGGCAGTGAATTCATTCATATTACCACCAGGCCTAACCTACTGGCAGTGAATTCATTCATATTACCACCAAACCTAACCTACTGGCAGTGAATTCATTCATATTACCACTAGGCCTAACCTACTGGCAGTGAATTCATTCATATTACCACCAGGCCTAACCTACTGGCAGTGAATTCATTCATATTACCACCAGGCCTAACCTACTGGCAGTGAATTCATTCATATTACCACCAGGCCTAACCTACTGGCAGTGAATTCATTCACATTACCACCAGGCCCAACCTACTGGCAGTGAATTCATTCACATTACCACCAGGCCTAACCTACTGGCAGTGAATTCATTCACATTACCACCAGGCCTAACCTACTGGCAGTGAATTCATTCATATTACCACCAGGCCTAACCTACTGGCAGTGAATTCATTCATATTACCACCAGGCCTAACCTACTGGCAGTGAATTCATTCATATTACCACCAGGCCTAACCTACTGGCAGTGAATTCATTCATATTACCACCAGGCCTAACCTACTGGCAGTGAATTCTTTCATATTACCACCGGGCCTAACCTACTGGCAGTGAATTCATTCATATTACCACCGGGCCTAACCTACTGGCAGTGAATTCATTCATATTACCACCGGGCCTAACCTACTGGCAGTGAATTCATTCATATTACCACCGGGCCTAACCTACTGGCAGTGAATTCATTCATATTACCACCGGGCCTAACCTACTGGCAGTGAATTCATTCATATTACCACCGGGCCTAACCTACTGGCAGTGAATTCATTCATATTACCACCGGGCCTAACCTACTGGCAGTGAATTCATTCATATTACCACCGGGCCTAACCTACTGGCAGTGAATTCATTCATATTACCACCGGGCCTAACCTACTGGCAGTGAATTCATTCATATTACCACCGGGCCTAACCTACTGGCAGTGAATTCATTCATATTACCACCGGGCCTAACCTACTGGCAGTGAATTCATTCATATTACCACCAGGCCTAACCTACTGGCAGTGAATTCATTCATATTACCACCAGGCCTAACCTACTGGCAGTGAATTCATTCATATTACCACCAGGCCTAACCTACTGGCAGTGAATTCATTCATATTACCACCAGGCCTAACCTACTGGCAGTGAATTCATTCATATTACCACCAGGCCTAACCTACTGGCAGTGAATTCATTCATATTACCACCAGGCCTAACCTACTGGCAGTGAATTCATTCATATTACCACCAGACCTAACCTACTGGCAGTGAATTCATTCATATTACCACCAGACCTAACCTACTGGCAGTGAATTCATTCATATTACCACCAGGCCTAACCTACTGGCAGTGAATTCATTCATATTACCACCAGACCTAACCTACTGGCAGTGAATTCATTCATATTACCACCAGACCTAACCTACTGGCAGTGAATTCATTCATATTACCACCAGACCTAACCTACTGGCAGTGAATTCATTCATATTACCACCAGACCTAACCTACTGGCAGTGAATTCATTCATATTACCACCAGGCCTAACCTACTGGCAGTGAATTCATTCATATTACCACCAGGCCTAACCTACTGGCAGTGAATTCATTCATATTACCACCAGACCTAACCTACTGGCAGTGAATTCATTCATATTACCACCAGACCTAACCTACTGGCAGTGAATTCATTCATATTACCACCAGGCCTAACCTACTGGCAGTGAATTCATTCATATTACCACCAGACCTAACCTACTGGCAGTGAATTCATTCATATTACCACCAGGCCTAACCTACTGGCAGTGAATTCATTCATATTACCACCAGGCCTAACCTACTGGCAGTGAATTCATTCATATTACCACCAGGCCTAACCTACTGGCAGTGAATTCATTCATATTACCACCAGGCCTAACCTACTGGCAGTGAATTCATTCATATTACCACCAGACCTAACCTACTGGCAGTGAATTCATTCATATTACCACCAGGCCTAACCTACTGGCAGTGAATTCATTCATATTACCACCAGGCCTAACCTACTGGCAGTGAATTCATTCATATTACCACCAGGCCTAACGATCGTTTATATTTGGACATGCACCCTAATATAACCGACTAGGTTGAACTTGATTCGCCTCTCCAAAACGAGGCAACATGTTATTTACATTTTTTTAATGCACTGAAAGTGAAACCAGTACATTTAGAATTAAAGGCGGACCTCATACCCCTTAGCCACTCCGAACCCTATTTTACAACTTTCATCTCATGCCCATTGTATTTGAATAAAGGCATTGGCGTAGCCACTATTAAGGGATCCAGGGCACAAATTAAGTGGGGGCTCTGCTTGTATAATGGACCAAACAGTGATTGGACAGCAAATCTGTATCAAACTGTAACTGCTTAATCATCACCACCCTTCAGATTCTCAAGGTAATGTACTCCCAGACCTAAGGGTCTTTTATATGTGGACATGCGCCCTAATATAACCGACTAGGTTGAACGGGACGCGCCTCGCCAAAACGAGGCAAAAGTTTTACATTAAAAAAAAAAATCCTTAAGGTGTGCAAGGTTTTCAACACATTTGTGCAAAGAATATATATAAAGCCGAGAGTCCCTTCCGACCAGTACTTTCCAGGACCCACTCGATGCTAAGGCCCCCTGGATGTGCCTGGTCGAATAGGGCGGTAGTCACGCCACTGAATATATAAGTTTGTTTTGAAAGTGTCCAGTTTTATTTGTTGCTGCATTCTATAGTATTCTGTTTCTTCAAGAAAACCATTATTTCTATCTTCGTGCTGTGTATGCTTAACTGCGACCATGTTATTGCTTATTTTACAATAATATTAAAAGTTATATCCTGATCTGCTAACAAATAAACAATTACTCACTTATTCAAACTGAGAATCATCAAATGTTGTATATACTCTTCATTATTGTATGGTGTGAAAACGTAGACAATGAACAATCAATTTATATTTGGACATGCGCCCTAATATAACCGACTAGGTTGAACGGAACGCGCCTCGCCAAAACTTTATTAAAAATAAAGAGGCTCTTGAGATGTGGATACATAGAACATTGGGGCACGTCTTGTGGAAATAAAAGAAAACAAATAAAGAAGTCCTAGAAAACTTTGGAGTGAAAAAAATATCGACGAAGGAGATCAAATTTAGACAGCTAAAATATGGTGGCCTTGTAAATTAACACAACATCTTACTGAAGCCCATAATAGAAGGAAGAGTTGAAAGCAAGCTTGCAAGAGAAAGACAACACTATACGTGGGAAGATAACATCAAGAGATGGACCGGACAAAATCTGCCAGAATGCACCATTGACAAAAGACACAAGATTTTGGAGATCTATTGTAGCCGACCTTCGATGTGGAGATGGCAGCTGATGATGATGATGATGATCTACTGATAGACAACAGCGGATGATTTGCTAGATCGTTATCGGCCGGTTGCTAACGGTTGATATACTCTGTTGACATCACGAAACAGAAATTAAAACATAAGAAAAAATACATCTTGAAATAAACAACAAATGCATTGTGCTATGTAGAATAAATAACACTCATCATCATCATCAGTTGCCATCTCCACAACGAAGGTTGGCTGTAATGGATCTCCAACGTCTTCTGTCTCTTGTCTTGGTGGTGCACTCTGATAGACTCTTTCCTGTCCATCTCTTGATGTTATCTTCCCACTTATAGTGCTGTCTTCCCCTTGCACGTTTGCCTTCAACTCTCCCTTCTGTTATGGTCTTCTGAAAGGTGTTATGCCTTTTTATGTGGCCAAAGTATTTTAGCTGCCGAACTTTGACCTCCCTCATTAGTTCTCTTTTCATACCTAGATTTTCTAGGACCTCCTTATTTGTTTTCATCTCTTTCCATGAAATACGCCCCATTCTTCTAAATATCCACATTTCAAGAGCCTCAATTCTTTCTTCCAAATGCTTATTCATCGTCCATGTTTCTGCACCATACAGAAATGCAGAATATATATAACACTTTATGATTCTCAGTTTTAATTTGTGAGATAACTGTTTGGATGTCAGTATATGTTTCATGTTGTTGAATGTAGCTTTGGCCATTCCTATTCTCTTCTTGATTTCTGTTTCACATCTGCCATCTTCTGTTATTATATGACCAAGATATACGTAGCTCTTGACGTGTTCCAGGATAACACTATCAACCCAAAACTATAACACACATGGGGTTTAAGCGCATATCAAAGGCGTGAGAAACACCTGTGTTTTGATGTTTGGGTTAAAATAGTGGTTCTCAGCGTGGGCCAGGCCATATTTCTAGAGGGCCACCATAAGATATTAAAGTAACTTTTTCCCAGCTAACAGTGACTACGGTATTAGGGGGTCACAGGGGTAATTGATGCTCAGAAAAGGGGGTGTGCATAAGCAAAAAAAGAAAGAAAGTTAAGAACCTCTGGGTTAAAGCAATAATAATAACCAACATACTTAAGTTATGTTTGTATTTTTTAAATATGAACCTTAAGAAATGATTCACTTTTCAGATTCCCCATTCGAATGCTGACTTTACGGATCACGCGTAGTTATTCACTACCATCAGCTGCCATCTTCACATCGAAAGTCCGCTGGAATAGATCCCCAACTTCTTCAATCTGTTGTTTTGATGGTGCATAGATTCCTCATAGTCTATTGATGGTGCATTCTCAAAGATTCGTCATAGTCTATTGATGGTGCATTCTCATAGATTCCTCATAGTCTATCTCAGGAAGTTACCCTCCTACTTAAAAGGCTGTCTTCCTTCTACATCTTTGTTTTTAACTCTTCTTTCCATTGATTTCAGCCAGGTGATGTGTCGTTTTACATGTTCTTTCCATTGATTTCAGCCAGGTGATGTGTCGTTTTACATGTTCTTTCCATTGATTTCAGCCAGGTGATGTGTCGTTTTACATGTTCTTTCCATTGATTTCAGCCAGGTGATGTGTCGTTTTACATGGCCAAAATATTGTAGCTGTCTAACTTTGATCTCCTTCACTATTTCTCTTTTTTTCCCCTAGCTTTTCTATAACTTCTCATTTTATTGTCTTCTCTTTCCATGAGATTACGACACATTCTTCTCTATAACCACATCTCAGGGGACTAAATTATTTCTTCGTACTGCCTGTTTCCATGTTTCTATGCCATACCATAACGAAACACTTGATATCTTTCAATTTTTAAATTATTTGTTTAGATATTAGCATCCATCCCATATGGGAGCCGAGGTAGCATTGTGGTTAGTGCACTGGCTTCCTAGCTCAGTGGTCTATGGTTCGTTCCCCAGATGAGGTGGGATTTTTTTAGGCCTCAAACGTCTCCTGGGTCGACCCAGCCACAACTGGTTACCAGAGCAATTTCTGGGAAGGTTAAGGCGGCCGGCGTGATGCTGACCACATCACCCCTAGTGTGCCGATGGTCAAGAAAATATGGGCCTAACACCATATTCCCAATATGCCTCAATGGGCGTGTAACGGGATCCTTTTCTTTCCTATCCGTCCCATGTTGTTGAATGTAGCTTTGGCCATTCCTATTCTCTTCTTGAATATTATTTCAAATCTGTCATCTTTTGTTATAGTTGGTTCTAGATAGGATAAATCCTTAACACCGCTATTCGGGTTTATTTAAAAAGTTATAAATCACGTGATTTTTCGCATATAATCTAAATTATGAGTGTGGGGCTTTGATAACTGTAACTGAAAGTCTGATAGAATATTCTCAAAAAAGTTGGTTTGGCCCAAGCAAAAATGGCCACCCCAGTGCATTTTAAAATAAATATCTCAAAACAGAAACACGTTCACTCTTAAACACATGCGGTATTTAAAAGAATGTACTTGCAGTCGGAAATGACGTTTTGGGTGGTTTGTGGGTAGTTATAATTAGAAACAGTCTCAAACATAGGCACATATACTAAACGCTTTATAAAGTTGATTGGGCCAAGCGCGTCTAACCCCTGAGGATATATAAAGTCGATTGGGACTTAAAGAGTTAACGCTCCTGAAGATGAACGGCGCAATTAAGGTTGTTGCTGTGTTTTTTCTTTTCTATTTTTTTTTTGCAGAAATGTTGTAGCAATGCATTTATTGTACTCTTGACAGTGGTGATACTGTTATTTTTAGGATATTATTAGAAATACGTGAATAGGGTTTGACAAGCATAAAGATAGCTGCAGAACTAATCGGGTATTTTCAGAACAATGGTTATGGAGTTGAACATAAATATAACCTGGGAGTTTCTAATCTATATATAGAGCCATAACTGTGTAGTTTGTCAAGTAAAATAGAATAAACATTGTTCCTATCTCGTGACGAAAATCAGCCAATTATACTGTATTTAGTAAAGATTGTTTTTCTTGTTATATCCTTTTCTTAGCAAATCACTGAACTAGCGGTGAGCTGGCTGTCTTATCAGAAACAAATGAAGCTAATATAACTCAGCGTATATGCGTCATAATTCTTTTATCACGTCAATAAACATTTCAAACTGAGAAAAGCACTAGCAAAGGCGTAACTCTTTCTGGACAGTTGCGTGATATCAGTTTTTGCTCAGCTAATGGGATTACATAGTGTCTGATATGTAAATATTTACACAATCCTGTTAGAGTTATATCTTGGATATACGTTTGTTACGAAAGAGGACGTGAAACTCACGGTTGGTTGAAGTTATTTTTAGATCCCCCGCGAAATGATTTGTGTGGTCACAGTATATAAGTTCCACTACAAGATGTAGAATCTTACAAATATCTTAGCAACCATACAAAGTTGGAGGAGCAGACAATGATATCAAAATAAGAATACTAAAGGTTAGCGGAGCTTTCATTTCATTGTGAATTATCACAAGATCAGAATCTTCACCTCAAATGTCCTGTCAGCCCTATTACATGGCCCTGAAACACGGAGAACAATAAAGATAATAACCAAAAAGCTATGGACTGTCATACGAGACATGTGGTGCTCGTGTAGAATAGCAGGATTGGAGGGGTATGACAAGAGCAGTGATGTGGAACTGATGACAAGAACCAGACAAGTACCATTTGGAAGAAAAGATTAGAAGACAACGCTGAGGAAACCTGTGGTTAGGAAGGCCGTCCTTGCTGTTGAATCTCCAAGGTGAAGGACGCATATGTAGACCGGAAAAACACACCGAGAAGAGAACTGGAAACAGAAATGAAAATGATGATAATGGCGTGGAAATGATGGCACAGGACAGGAAGACTTGGAAAAACTTTGTTGAAGGCCTGTGCACCTCGTGTAATTGAAAAGTAATTATGGTTATGAGTTTATAAAAAGTTATTGGCCATACATGTCCAAACTGGCTAACTGGGAGAGAGATCACGTCTACATGGCACGAGTTGTGTGTTGCTTGATATATTTTCATTTGTATTATTATTTCCCGTTTTTTCTCTCTAGGCAACATGGAGTCACAACTTAAGTTGGTCCCCTACCAAGAAACCATCGCAAAAGCATTAATGTACTCTCGCAGTGTGGTTTCTGTAGCAACATTTTTTTACATTATGAGGGTGCCAGCCCCACCCACAATCTCATATTAGTCACCTCTACCGACATGTCTAATGGAGTTGCTTGTTATTACTTAATGAAAATTGCAAGAAAATATGATCAGGCTCTAGATTTATTTATCTGGCAATCTGAAGTAAGGTTTCATTGATCCATACTTCTATCAACGCCATATGGTTTCTCCCTCAAATAGGGGCGTCAGTTCCATGGTGTGATTCCGTTCCTCTAATTGAGCCGACAGTTTTGGAGTACAGGATCTACTTTTATAAATAGCTTCTCTTCCCCTGTGGACACATGTCTGCTAAACAGATGTTTAACTGCTGCCTAAGATTTGAAGTTGTTTCAAAGCTGTTCATTGGTCACTAAGATGTGGATTTTCTGTCCATTAGTCACTGAGATGTGGATTTTCTGTCCATTGGTCACTGAGATGTGAATTTTATGTACATTGGTCACTGAGATGTACATTTTCTGTCCATTGGTCACTGAGATGTGAATTTTCTGTCCATTGGTCACTGAGATGTATATTTTCTGTCCATTGGTCACTGAGATGTGGATCTTCTGTCCATTGGTCACTGAGATGTGGATTGTATGTCCATTGGTCACTGAGATGTGAATTTTATGTCCATTGGTCACTGAGGTGTATATTTTCTATCCATTGGTCACTGAGATGTGGATCTTCTGTCCATTGGTCACTGAGATGTGGGTTTTCTGTCCATTGGTCACTGAGATGTCAATTTTCTGTCCATTCGTCACTGAGATGTGGATCTTCTGTCCATTGGTCACTGAGATGTGGATCTTCTGTCCATTGGTCACTGAGATGTGGATTGTCTGTCCATTGGTCACTGAGATGTGGATGTTCTGTCCATTAGTCACTGAGATGTGGATTTTCTGTCCATTAGTCACTGAGATGTGGATTTTCTGTCCATTGGTCACTGAGATGTCAATTTTCTGTCCATTGTTCACTGAGATGTGGATTTTATGTCCCATTGGTCACTGAGATGTGGATCTTCTGTCCATTGGTCACTGAGATGTGGATCTTCTGTCCATTGGTCACTGAGATGTGAATTTTCTGTCCATTGGTCACTGAGATGTGGATCTTCTGTCCATTGGTCACTGAGGTGTGGATTTTCTGTCCATTCTGTTCTTTAATTTGAGGTTTTATTACAGCATTTTGTTAACCAGCGTTTTTTTTTTAAATTTCTTGGTTGTTGCATTAATCTCATATTTCTTTCAGGTCGAAATGTTGCTATACAGTCTGAGATTAGGTGCTAATGGGTCTCTGATAAGTAACTGTATGTCGCAACTTGCGTCCGACTGGCTAAGTGGCTAGAGCGCTTGTATATAGCGGCAAAGTTGCCGGGTTTCGGAATCGATCGAAGCGTGATAGTGTCACGCTCTAGTATACCCAGCTGTATATGGGTACATAATTCCATGAATTATGGAAGGCAAAGAAAGTGAGGTAGGGAACTGGCCATCCTACCTCATAAAGCTAGACCTAGTGTAGTGAAGTCTCTAACATCTAACTCCCCCTACGGCAGTATCTGCAATTGAGCGACCTTTACCTTTGCGTGACAATATGGCAGGTGATATTTATGCTCAGAATGTGTTTAAATAAACCATATTCAATCTTTTTCAGCGATTTTAACACAAATTATTTCATTCTTTCCAGGTGCTGGCAATAAATATGCGAGATCGTCTGAGAATTCTGGTAATAACAGATGCAAGATAAAAACAACAAATCCATCATTCAGTGTTGATTCTTTGATCTCTGAAGACTTCAAAGTGATTGACTGCATTCAGAAATTTTCCGCTTGAGTCTTTGGGATTCGTCGTTATCTCACGGATGCCACATGCTTCAAATTACTGGATACACTAGTGCGTAGCAGTTCAGACGAATGGACGTTAAAGGTATCATTTTGCGTTGCTGTAAAAAAGGACACTTACGGAAACAGAGCTCGCAGCACCTTTGTCGAACGCCTTGTTCACCTGTGGTGTTATTCTGTAAAATCTCGCCACGACAAGATGTGTCAGGTGGAAAGAAGTGTAGCTATGATTTTCAATAATCTACATCGGCTTTAAGAGATTATGTCCCTTTTACAGAAAAATAAACCTGGGCTTTTTGTTGTGCATTGCTGCTGTGTACGAATGCCCTTAACAAGAGTGCGGGATTGTATTACTCTTGTCTAATCTTTACCAGCTCCATATCCTGCTCAAAGTCTTCCTCACTTGTCCTTTTCTTTTATCATGGAACCCGAGCTGAATGGCCTGGCAGACGCTCATTTTGTAACACCGATTGCAAGTGACGGTGTCAACATAACCTTATCACCCTTGAATACGAACAGTTCCGAAGAGTTTTCAGATTCCTTCGAGAGATTAGTACGTATTATAATTCCAACCATCTTCGGGATCATTTGCGCCATAGGCTTTTTTGGAAACTCCCTGGTCATCATTGTGATTTTAACGGACAAGCACATGAGAAATACCACCAATATTTTGATACTTTCACTCGCTGTAGCAGATCTTCTGTTCATTCTCTTTTGCGTGCCCTTTACAGCTACGGGTTACGCGTTGCCATACTGGCCATTCGGAGATGTTGGATGTAAAGTGGCAACATATGCTATGTATGTGTGTGCGTACGCTAGTGTGTACACGTTAGTAATCATGTCGTTGGACAGATACCTGGCCGTGGTACATGCTATCCGTTCTATGACGTGGCGCTCTGAGCGTAACACGTGGTTCGTTGTAGCAGTTATCTGGATTATTATTCTCTGTGCAAATATACCAATCATCCAGCAATGGGGAGTTCTCAATTATGTCTATCTTGAGCGGGAGAACAGGTCAACGTGTTTTCACATCTCTTCGCTAGAGGATAAAAACACAGAGAAGACATTCTTTGGTTTTTTCTTCTTCTTTGGATATATCATTCCGCTTGGAATCACCATGCTGATGTACGGGCTTATGCTGAAACGCCTCCTGTATGGTGTGGTTCCAGGTGGTGGAAATCAATCTACTGAGAGCATGAGGGCCAAAAAACGTGTCACACGGATGGTGGTAATTGTGGTGGTCATCTTTGCTGTATGCTGGCTGCCCATCCAGATCATCTTGTTCTGGCAGAAAGTAGGCAGCGTCGATCTGGATGTTCCCTTTGTCAGCTCGCAGCTAGCTGCCAATTGCCTGGCCTACATGAATAGCTGTGTCAACCCGATTCTATACGCGTTTCTTTCCGGCAATTTTCGGCGCAGCTTCCGGAGATTTCTTTGTTGTTCCGACAGGTCACGACGAATGGAGTACGAGCGAACGAACATCCGTTTTACTGTGACGGAGAAAGAGACAAGCCATACAAAAACTACGTGTGTCAACAACTCAAAAACATACACAGCTGTATAATGTGTACCTGAAAGGGTTATGTGGTTGCTAATGGATTTATATAAGTAAGGCATACACACTACGCATATGACACTGCAAATAGTGGTTAGGTAGATTAGTTTAATATCTTTATTGGTTTATCACGACTAAGTCCTTTAACTCACTAAATTGATTTCAGCAGAAATGTCAGACATTTAGTTATAGAACTTCCATTTCCATGAGAAAGCATGACGTAACACTTACTACTTTTTAATGATACTGGTAACATGGTACTAAAATTATGTATGTCATGTGACTCTGGATATTATCGGTGTATATATTATATATAAAATCATATTTTGTCCACCATTTTCATTAATTACGATGTCTTCACTATGTGGCTGAAACTTGCTAAAGTATTGTAGAATTTTATTTAAATAGTAGCTTTGCCTCGTTTAGACGAGGTGCGCACCTAAACACAAGGTCCGTCGGTTATAAAAGTGTGCAAGTCCAAAAATAATAGACTAGTGGTCTGGTACATGTTACAAATTGTACACTTTAAAAAAAATGTTTCTGTTATTTAGTATTATGTGTGTGTGTGTGTGCGTCTGACTGTCATGTTGATATATTCAATATAATAATATAAAGACATCAAGAGCTTTCCTTGCATTTTTAAAAGTTTATGGAAGGAATTCCAAAGAAATTAAGCCAAAGACAACAATAAGAATCTTCGAATCTAATGGCAAAGCAGTCATATTTATTTACTTACGTAGTCGTTCCTCTTCTACCGTGAGGTGTAGAGGTTTGGAAGAGAGCGCCATATTGTCATATCGGCTGTCTTCCTCCTGGCCTGGTTCCATTCTAGTAATCGGTCCTTCAAAGATTGTCTAATGCTGTCCTCCCAACGGACTCTGGGTCGTTCTGGAGGTCTGGCTCTTACCCTCCCATACCTGTCGTGGCAGCCGATCTTATCCCATTCTGCAGATAGGCCAAATCATAGTAGTTGGGACTGTTCTGCTTGGGTCTGCAGGGGTTGGGTTTGCATTCATATTGTATGACTCTAAAGCTTCTTGAACAACAAAACTGTCAAATAAGAAGCGAGTACCAGTAATAACAGCCTGACATTTTAAACTTTTCTATCCTTGTAACATTTTTAACATATAATTCAAAGCATCATTACTTCACACAGAACATGTAATGCGCAAAACTATCAATAGGAAACAAAAACCCATTGACGCAAGGCTGTAGCTGCATGTCGGAAAATAAGTTTTTTTTAAAAGTTATGCTTACTATTTTCAATGTCTGCAAAACTTAAGGGGGATAACTACAGTAAAATTCGATTTTCATAAATAATCACGGGATTTCGATACAAATGTACAGCGCTAACATACCACAGTTAAAGCTATGCATAACAACGCATTTGATGGTATCATGCTACTGGTTGCCATGGAAACGGTGGCCATATTGGATTTTACATCTATTTTTCAATTCCCTAAGGCTTTTTTATTTGTTGAGTTATGAGCACTCCCTTAAAAATAAATAGACAGACTAAACAGGATAAATCTACACGTGACCGATGACAATTACATAAATAATCTCACATCAGGCAGGTTTGTTCAAACATCCATGAAAAACGCTACCCAGGTCACAGCGAATATCCAGAGCTAATCAGGATCCACCATAATCTAGTAGCAGGACACACACACTCACTCCCAAATTATACCACAGAACAACCTCTCACGACAGCATCAATTATGATCTCAATCACTGGTGAGCGCTTCTCTAGTCATCGCCACAACTTTCTAAGCCTTAGATCGTGATCCCTTACTCTACGTATCTATACCTCCTATCGTATCTCTATACTGCCCACTAGATCTAAATACACACTGTTAGTACTTCAACCCAACACAATATTATAGCGAGATTAGAGCACGTCACGTATCTATCATCTTCTTTTACTCTCTATATTAATACATCAGAACTATATTCGAAAAAAAAAAAAGACACAAGAAATGTGAAAATCTACATTAGTTATGAACGAATCTGCATGCTTTGGGAGAACAAACATAACATATGTAAGAGATCATAAGATTCAAAAATCGGACTCCAACCACGAGTGAGTTACATGTGTTTACAGACATACATTCAATCACGCATATATACAGTAATGAAGCAGAGTCAGTAATACGAGCTACATTATTGTATTGGTCACTATGGAGTGTAATGACAGATTCATACATGTAAAATGGTAAGCATACAAACACGAACAAAAGAGATTTATAACATACAACACACCAAAACTACGACACAACATTTTCATAAATTAATAGAATACTTAGTACTAATATTATAGCTCGTATACAATAATTAGTTGGGAATTATCACATATTTGTCATTGAGAACTCTATATGTGTCACCAATGTGAGTACACTGAATAGGATACAAGTGTCTCTCAACATATGGAACTAGACATGCGTGCCATTGGAACAGCAGATGAGAAGAAAAATAAAACACGATGGCGCGAGATGGATAAAGAATAACACAGTTTTTGCGGAAAAACAGGCCACTGTTGACATAGTTTTCATTTACAAGGCATTGTAATGCTCCCTTGTATCTAGATGGACAATGATTGGAATCAATAATGATTATCACCGTCATGACAGATCTATATTGGAATCAAATCGACATATAAGTTGCATGACACGAAACAACGTCGAAATAGTGTTTAATGACGTCAACTAGTACAACAAGTTAATTTTTGAATCATCAGAATAGCAAAGAGAAATACTGGTAAAGACACATTATGTCATTTAGTAGTTCTTGCACATAAAATACCACAAGAAGCTGCATACAGAATGAAGTTTTCCATGAGTTTCATCCTTGACGAACACCAATAATTGATAGATGCACAGTTTTTGCGAATTACTAGTTAATCTTCACTATCGGTGGGTGGAAGAATTATAGTGATGTTATAAATAGTGGGTAAATAAGGTGCTACGAGTATATTCTATTAGTGTCTGTGCAACCAGAGAAACGTACGTGTATTAGGCATGTTTACAAACGTATATAGGTCACACGTTAACTCTTAGAGATACACTAGTATGTCATCAGGTAAATAATAAATTGAATATAGAGACCATCTGAGAGTACTACATGGATAGTCGAATAGAAAAATGATTATATACTAGACATGTAGTAGTCTTTACTTCTGTATACTGATCCATGTGGGTAAGAGATTTCTAGGTATTTTAACTTAAAAAGGTTTTAGTATTATACACAATCTCACAACACACTAGAGTGAGATATAATGGGGAGAAGACGATGACGTCATTGTTCACTAAACATGCTTACACATTTGTGGGATCGATCATGTCTATGCTATATGAGTCCTGCAATCTACATCAATGTTCTGGGACGCAATGTTCATCGATTAATCTGTATATAAAAAAGCTCAACGTTCTATAAATCGTAATATTTACAATGACAGATAATAATTTTTTTGATGAATTCAGGTAATTAGACACCGTAACAATTTCACATTAAGTCGCAAATATCATAGACATCATTAAATAATATATCAAACAGTGTGAGTACATTATGTGTAGTTTAACATTAGATCGAATAAAAATCATATAGAGGAGTAAGAATACTCTGACAGCCATTCTATTGATGGTGCGTGACAGTTGTTCAAATAACTTGACGTACGAGTCTCATATTTAAATAATCACATGGCGGTTCCTGTGGTAATTATGGAACTGTATAGGATCACTTAAAAAATATGGCATCTCATGTACAGCGTGTATTCACACACACAGTCACGAGACATTAGCACACAGTGTAATACATTACATTCGAGACAGGGATGCTAAAGGTAAGGATATTCACTCATTAACTATTACTGGTTGAAACATTAGCTTTTGTGTTTTAGGGTTTTTGAGTGGTGGGGGAATATTAGATTATGACGCTGAAAAAGTTTTAGAATTCTCATGACTTGTGTGGGGACTTCAATATGGTAAGGTTACTTGTGGAAGTGAGTTGATTGGTTGGGTTGTTTGAATGTTTTTTCTATTAAAATTGGTTATTAGTTCGAGGAACAGATTGAAGGGCACACAGTTACAATTAGAGGTCTTCCCGGTTATATGAATGAACAACTAATTAGTAGATAGAGTTGAGTAGGGTTCACTCGCAATTAGCGGCACCATAGAATCCAACAGGTGATTGTTGAGTAGGAGCAGCTTTCTTGAGTTTTTAGTGAAGCGATAATCAGTGATTTTATTTAATGGGATAGTGATGGTAAAAGGAGAAAATTTATACTATAACTCAGATATATACGCGGGTGCATGCGGGATAACATTAAATGGTGATATGAAAAATAAAGGGGGGGTACAGTATTGACAATGGGGGGAGTTCAATGATGCAATGACATCATTCGTGCTTATCTTAGACAAGCGGTGTACATATAGTATTAAAGAGGACACAAAGAAGTGAGTGTGAGGTGGTTTGCCTCGAAAATGGGGGGTTTGGGGATGTATATTACATTATTGTAGGATATTTAGGTTGACACTCATCTATTGGGGTCAACACTGGGTGTTATTTATGTGATTTGTTAATGGGGTATGGAAGTGTTGTTAGGAAGTATGACAGTAATGGTATGTTTGTATTTGGGATGTAGATAGTATACGTACACTGACATAGTGTCTGACACAAGTTTGATGACTGAAGTGGACACAGCATTTTGAGGGGAGGGGTATTTTAAATCTTAGCGGGCTGCATTATGGTTAGTGGGGAGTTACATTTGGTTGTACATTGTAGCTGGGGTATAAGGTCAGGGTGTTTATAGAACAATGACTGACACAGGTGATCATGACTATCACATACTTATGGAATTAAAGTGAGAGTTTTTTAGAGGGAAGTCTGAATCGAAGGTAGGTCTTCAGTGATGTTTTAGTGTTGATTTTGCAGCATTATTTATTGAGAGCGTCGCTATTAGTGTTTTATTAGAGTGTATTGTTTTGAGGATCGGCTATCTGTCAACTCTGGGACAATATGTGGGGTTTTATGTGTTGTTGTTATGGTGGGGTGGGGTTTATTTAATATTTTTTGGGGACGGGAGCGAGGTGTTGTGATGGTAATTATGGGGGGGGGGGGGGGGGGGGGGGGGGGGGGGGGGGGGGGGGGGGGGGGGGGGGGGGGGGGGGGGGGGGGGGGGGGGGGGGGGGGGGGGGGGGGGGGGGGGGGGGGGGGGGGGGGGGGGGGGGGGGGGGGGGGGGGGGGGGGGGGTGGGGGGGGGGGGGGGGGGGGGGGGGGGGGGGGGGGGGGGGGGGGGGGGGGGGGGGGGGGGGGGGGGGGGGGGGGGGGGGGGGGGGGGGGGGGGGGGGGGGGGGGGGGGGGGGGGGGGGGGGGGGGGGGGGGGGGGGGGGGGGGGGGGGGGGTGGGGGGGGGGGGGGGGTTGGTTTGGGGGGGGGGGGGGGGGGGGGGGGGGGGGATGGGGGGTGAGTTGGGGGGGGTGGTGGGGAGGGGGGGGGGGGGGGGGGGGTGTGGGGGGGGGGGGGGGGGGTGGGGGGGGGGGTGGGGGGGGGGGGGGGGGGGGGGGGGGGGGGGGAGAGGGGGGGGGGGGGGTGGGGTGGGGGTGGGGGGGGGGGGGGGGGGGGGGGGGGGGGGGGGGGGGGGGGGGGGGGGGGGGGGGGGGGGGGGGGGGGGGGGGGGGGGGGGGGGGGGGGGGGGGGGGGGGGGGGGGGGGGGGGGGGGGGGGGGGGGGGGGGGGGGGGGGGGGGTGGGGGGGGGGGGGGGGGGGGGGGGGGGGGGGGGGGGGGGGGGGGGGGGGGGGGGGGGGGGGGTGGGGGGGGGGGGGGGGGGGGGGGGGGGGGGGGGGGTGGGGGGGGGGGGGGGGGGGGGGGGGGGGGGGGGGGGGGGGGGGGGGGGGGGGGGGGGGGATATGGGGGGGGGGGGGTGGGGGGGGGGGGGGGTGGGGGATTACTGTTTATACACATTAGGATCATCGCCGGTGCTACGAGTTCGTGCACTGTGCTGAGATCCTTCTTGTGTGATCTAAGGGAGGATATCCGAGCACTGATGGAGCTGTCCGTGTACAATGATGATGGTTGTTAAAACTAAACCAAATAGAATAAAATCAAATCTTAAATGACAACACAATTTACGTTACAAGGGAGAGTCAAAATGTCTGCCCGCAAGCAAGTCATGCGTGGAACAATCCTGATCTGACGTTGAGCTGTTTCATTTACGTCACAAAATATTGTATTTACTCAAATAGCAGTTAATTTTCTTTATTTTCATGATTGTTTCATATAAATCAGTTGGAGAGTGACGTAATTTAAAAAAAGTGCGCGACTTTTCAAACACCTGAATACTACGTAAGTATAGATGACAGTTTCCGAGAATGAAAAATACAACATTAATGGAATAAAAATGCCTTATTGAATAAACAAAATCAACAAACATTTTATTTGATGAAAGGGCATGGGGAAAAATGTACTGCAAGATGTATTTATTAGTCCTTGATCATACTTGTTGCTGTTGCAATATTCTTCATCTGTATTTAATCGCTATGTTCTCCTAATTAATTATCAGTGTTGTATGTCGTCGTACTTGCATGTATCGAGGTTACAATTTTAGTTATCATTTCCGGGTTTTAGTATCGTTCGGATAAGCGGGTTTTGTGATTAGTAAATCACTCACATATTGGCTGCAGTAATTCACTGATTAATTAATTGTCATTTCTTGCCTCAACCTTTCTGTGAATTATTTGAGTCACGGTTAATCGAGAGATGACTAGTTATTTTTTTTTTCCCGCTTGGTCTTCTGTGTTCGTTTATTTGCACAATAATTTTTTAAAATGTTTATTATGAACAGACATCAAAGTTCATGTAAAAACAACATCTTCTTCACGGTGACATATTTGTCTTTAAAGTAGGTGTAATCATGTTCATTACTGTGACTGTATTGTATACTTTCTTCACAGAAACAATCATATATCTGTAATATATATCATATCATACGCCGACAAAAAAAAAATATAAGCCTTAGATGTACGTGCTCTCACATATTTTCTTCGTTGAATTAAATATTTACATAGAAAAATATGCTGTTGAGATAAACTATATTTCCCTAATTTTATTTCCTTTTTCTCATGTTTGGTTTGTTCTGATGTCATTCTTAATATCCAATGTCCTTGTATTCGTCCATAATATTCTTCATTTTCTCTATGCTTTCACTCTTTCTGTCTTAGTAAAATTTTACATTTTACCCAAGCACAAATTTAACGCAAAATTTTATTTTCCCAGCAAGAAATATTTTATAACATGTAGTAAACATACATGTATAAGAACACATCTCGTTTTACATATATGATATAAAAACCGTTATTTGGCTAAAGAATAAATTCAAAGGCTGTAAGTTCTTTATGCAATAAACATGCGACACATGGGATGGAAAGAAGTTATTTTCTTCATTCTCTGTTGGTTCTAGAAATTACGCAGTTTTAAATTCCCTTTATTCGGCTTAGCTATTTTATTTTCTTAAACTGTTACCGTTATCCTACGGGGCTTTTGTAAATAAGATCTTTTTGAAGCATTATTCTCGTTCGAGACTAACTTTTCTGTTCACTACTGTCGGCATAATAAATGTAACATTAGTGAGCCATAAACTAACATGATCCAAATATATGTGATTGTACAGGACGATAGTTCAATTTGTTATTGCATGTATAAAGTAATGATTGTGTCTGTGCTATTAAAAATATTGTTACTTTATTGTTATGTGTATTTCTGTGAGGTGGCGTGGACGATCATGTCTCGCCATAACTTCCTGTCTCCAGTCATGTTTAGCAGTTCTCTTGTTGACGTCTTTCCATGCCATGATGTCAAACTGTCCAATATTTTCTTTCTTTGTCATCTCCTAGCTCTTTTTCCTATGTTTCCTGTTGTCACGATATATTCCATCTTGCATGCCTAAAAAAGTGGAATGTTTCCTTCTAACATGTGGAATAAGCTTCCTTTAACGCATTGATCTCTTCCAGGACATCCTCATTACTCTTGTTTAGTTGTCCACTGTATTTGTATCACTCTTCTGTAAAACTACCTCTCTGTAGCTCCTCGACCTTTTTTTACTTTTCCTGTACTAATTGTTTCTGTGACTCACTTCCGTATGTCATGAATCAAAACACTTCCTTGTCACACATATACACAAACATAGATGCCACATTTTGACCACTAACTAAGCATGCATAATATTTGCGTATTTTGAGTATTTATGGTAAACATTATAATATGTAGAAAAGCTTATATAATTATGTACGTGTGTATCGATAGTTTCCAGTGTTAAAACCGTATTTACACGTATTAACTTTGGAAATACCTCAGACAACTACTTATCATTTTCAAAATGCTGCTGTAACATTCTGTGATGGTGATGATATCAATTCATTGTTTTTGTCCTATGGTTGACACAATTTACAATAGTTTGCGTGTATATATCCTGTGTCTATATAAGAACCACTGTAATGTGTGTGTTTTTGCTGCTGTGTAAATATTAAATCCTTGAGTGGTGCAAGGATAAAATGCTGGAGGTGAAAAAAGCAGTTATTTCTGGCTTTTATCCTTACAAAAATGAATGTTTTTAACTGTAAGCATTCTGGCTATTTTTTGGTTGTTGTTTGACACTTGAGTAGCTTACTGTTAAATGGTCCTGTCATTTTGCACACAATATCATGCGTCTAACAATGTGGTTGAGCTATTGAATGAGTTAATGGGTGCTACGCTGTACGATTTTGTCGTAATATTGAATGTGTGAAACAAGACAAAGAATATGCGAAATCATTGGTTTGTTTGTGATTGTTCGATAGTATCTGGGCAATGTAGAGATGTCTGTGATATTAACTGTATATAATTCACAAATATCATAAATACTTCAGCATTGTGCATTTAGTAACCTTTGTTGTATTTTATCCGCATTGCTGTATCGTATTGAATTAAATGTGGCCATAGGTATCTGTTCTTTATCTTTTTTTTTTTTGGTATTGTAAAATGCCGGTGGAACAAAAGATGATATGAAGACGGTCATGTTGGATAGCACTCACACTGAGAAAACTTGTTGATTGCAATATAAGGCAATCCTTGTTTTGAAATAGCCCGCGTAAGAGAGGTAGAGGGAGATTAAATAACACATGGAGAAGAGAACTGGAGGCAGGCATGAAATGAAAGAGGAAGGCATGGAAAGAACTTGTGATGGTGGCACGGGGCAGGAAGATGTGGCATTAGCTTATTGAAGGCGTTTGCTCCTGAGGGTGATTGTGATAATAGGTATTGATATCAAACACTGGCAGGCCCTACGAGAGGGGGATCAGCAGGGCCCTTAGGCCTGGAGCCTCACATCACAAGGGGCCGTACAAAACAGTATGGCCTCATCTCCGCCAAGGATACATTACCCTCCACTTTTTACCCCGTTTTCTCAAGCAATGAGGAGGCTTCACACTGTGAAATGGCCCAGGCTTCATCAGAGCTGCCTAGGTCTGCGCTATTTTATTGAATCTAATGTTACAGTTATTAATTATGCGTCTGTATGGTACCTTTCTCATGTACAATTCTTTTAAGTAACTGGGTCACTGTGAAATACTAACAATATGTAACATTATTTACTATGGTCGTTGTTTCTACTTATACCTCTGCTCTTGAGTTAATGAAGGCAAAGGCAGTGAGGAAGGGAACTGGTTTCCCCCACCTCTGGCTGGACCTGGTAAAGTGAAGTCTCTAACACTTCACTTCGGCAATATCTGTTATGTGACTACCTTTATCTTACCTTAATAAATATAACTTTATATATTCTTTACTGATGTATTACAACTGGTGTACAAATAATTGACTGCACCACTGGGCTGTAGCATAACTTAAGTTAAAAAAAAATTGGTTACATTACTCCACCCAACCGAAACAAACGTTAAAAAATATCTACATTACTCTACTCCAGTGGTAACCAACTGGGCGACCGTTGGATGTAATAGTACTGAAGGAAATTCTTGAAAGAGACATCTACATTACTCTACTCCAGTGGTAACCAACTGGGCGACCTTTGGATGTAGCAGTACTGAAGGAAATTCTTGAAAGAGACATCTACATTACTCTACTCCAGTGGTAACCAACTGGGCGACCGTTGGATGTAATAGTACTGAAGGAAATTCTTGAAAGCGACATCTACATTACTCTACTCCAGTGGTAACCAACTGGGCGACCTTTGGATGTAGCAGTACTGAAGGAAATTCTTGAAAGAGACATCTACATTACTCTACTCCAGTGGTAACCAACTGAGCGACCTTTGGATGTAGCAGTACTGAAGGAAATTCTTGACAGCGACATCTACATTACTCTACTCCAGTGGTAACCATTTGGGCGACCTTTGGATGTAGCAGTACTGAAGGAAATTCTTGAAAGAGACATCTACATTACTCTACTCCAGTGGTAACCAACTGGGCGACCTTTGGATGTAGCAGAACTGAAGGAAATTCTTGAAAGAGACATCTACATTACTCTACTCCAGTGGTAACCAACTGGGCGACCTTTGGATGTAGCAGTACTGAAGGAAATTCTTGAAAGAGACATCTACATTACTCTACTCCAGTGGTAACCAACTGGGCGACCTTTGGATGTAGCAGTACTGAAGGAAATTCTTGACAGCGACATCTACATTACTCTACTCCAGTGGTAACTAACTGGGCGACCTTTGGATGTAGCAGTACTGAAGGAAATTCTTGAAAGAGACATCTACATTACTCTACTCCAGTGGTAACCAACTGGGCGACCTTTGGATGTAGCAGTACTGAAGGAAATTCTTGACAGCGACATCTACATTACTCTACTCCAGTGGTAACCAACTGGGCGACCTTTGGATGTAGCAGTACTGAAGGAAATTCTTGAAAGAGACATCTACATTACTCTACTCCAGTGGTAACCAACTGGGCGACCTTTGGATGTAGCAGTACTGAAGGAAATTCTTGACAGCGACATCTACATTACTCTACTCCAGTGGTAACCAACTGGGCGACCTTTGGATGTAGCAGTACTGAAGGAAATTCTTGAAAGAGACATCTATATTACTCTACTCCAGTGGTAACCAACTGGGCGACCTTTGGATGTAGCAGTACTGAAGGAAATTCTTGACAGCGACATCTAAAGTGCAAAAACAAACCTAGTCTATTTCCTTTCATCTAAAATCCTCGGAGACAGTTTTGTTTCGGAAACCAGATTTTTCCGGTTTTCAGATGTCACTGAAATCGCGTCCGAAAAGTAGCAAAATCGCCAAACATTTCCCAAGTCGCCAAAAATGTGTTTGACAAATAGCCTATAGTCGACCAAAATGTGCTAAATATATGGCCGAAAGTCGCCCAAAATAGTTATAAATCGCCCAAATTGTGATCAAAATAGTAGTCCAAAGAAA
>JAMPIV010016784.1:0-121728 GCA_024509875.1 Oreohelix idahoensis
CACGATCATCATCATAATGACCATCATCATCATTATCATTATAATCACTTTCATCATCGCCATGCCCATTACAATCATCATCACCATCATCTTCACCATCATCATCACCATCATCTTCACCATCATCACCCTCATCATCGTGACCATCATCACCACTCCTACACCATCATCATCATCATCATCATCATCATCACGATTTTCATCACCATCATCATCAACATCACCATTATCGTCACTATCACCATCCCCATCATCCTCACCATCATCATCATCATAACCATCATCACCACTATCACCATCGTCACCTTCATACCCATCATCATCACCATCATCTTCACAATCATCATCACCATCATCATCACCATCACCTTCATCATCATCACTTTCACCATCACCATCACCATCATATCATCACTTTTGTCATCATCATCATCATCACCATCATCATCACGTCGTCATCACTATCACCATCACCATCATCCTCATAACCATCATCACCACCATCCTCACCATCATAATCACCGTCATCATCACCATCATCATCACAACTATCACCATTACCATCGTCCTCACCATCGTCATCACACTCATCAAAACTCATCATCATCATCATCATCACATTCATCATCATCATGCACATCACTATCATGATCACCGTCATCTACACCATCATCATCACCATCATCAACATCATCATCACCACCATCATCATCACCACCATCATCTTCACCACCATCATCTACACCATCATCATCATCATCACCATAATCATCACCACCATCATCATCACCACCATCATCATCATCATCACCATCATCTACACCATCATCATCATCACCATCATCATCACCATAATCATCAACCTTCAGCTTCCCAAGGAGCATAGGTCTTCACCAACATATAACACACCTTCCTGTCCCGGGCCATCAGCTTGTCACTCCATGTCTTCTCCACACATTTATGTATGTCCCTAATGCTGTTCTCTGTGTTTTTGTGTTGTGGACATTTTGTGTGGCTTAATGTTTCTACGGGATGGGGCTGCCGACCAATGCTCAACACTCCTTAGTCGCCTTTTACGACATATTCAGTAAGTTACACTTTTACTATTCTTTTGTCATTTATTATCCTACGTTACTATAATGTTGTTTTCTTTATTTAATTACTGTTCTTCTTTATCTTTCAGGCCCCCCCCCCCCCAGCCCAACCCCCTTCCCCTCCCATGGACATAGACCTTCCATAAGTTATGACAATTTGTTTTGTCCCGTGCTTTCACGTCAAAGTCTTTCCATTTCTTCTTTATCCTCTAGATACTTGTCTCCAGTTCTCTTCTTTGGTCTTCATCTAGCTCTCTTACCCTAGGGATTACAGAACAAGGATTGGCTGGTGATGGTTATTTAGTTACCACATTAGTAATCTCACAAAATCCTCTAGTAATGGTTATTTAGTTACGACATTAGTAATCTCACAAAATCCTCTAGTAATGGTTATTTAGTTACGACATTAGTAATCTCACAAAATCCTCTAGTAATGGTTATTTAGTTACGACATTAGTAATCTCACAAAATCCTCTAGTAATGGTTATTTAGTTACGACATTAGTAATCTCACAAAATCCTCTAGTAATGGTTATTTAGTTACGACATTAGTAATCTCACAAAATCCTCTAGTAATGGTTATTTAGTTACGACATTAGTAATCTCACAAAATCCTCTAGTAATGGTTATTTAGTTACGACATTAGTAATCTCACAAAATCCTCTAGTAATGGTTATTTAGTTACGACATTAGTAATCTCACAAAATCCTCTAGTAATGGTTATTTAGTTACGACATTAGTAATCTCACAAAATCCTCTAGTAATGGTTATTTAGTTACGACATTAGTAATCTCACAAAATCCTCTAGTAATGGTTATTTAGTTACGACATTAGTAATCTCACAAAATCCTCTAGTAATTGTTATTTAGTTACGACATTAGTAATCTCACAAAATCCTCTAGTAATGGTTATTTAGTTACGACATTAGTAATCTCACAAAATCCTCTAGTAATGGTTATTTAGTTACGACATTAGTAATCTCACAAAATCCTCTAGTAATGGTTATTTAGTTACGACATTAGTAATCTCACAAAATCCTCTAGTAATGGTTATTTAGTTACGACATTAGTAATCTCACAAAATCCTCTAGTAATGGTTATTTAGTTACGACATTAGTAATCTCACAAAATCTTCTAGTAATGGTTATTTAGTTACGACATTAGTAATCTCACAAAATCTTCTAGTAATGGTTATTTAGTTACGACATTAGTAATCTCACAAAATCCTCTAGTAATGGTTATTTAGTTACGACATTAGTAATCTCACAAAATCCTCTAGTAATGGTTATTAAGTTACGACATTAGTAATCTCACAAAATCCTCTAGTAATGGTTATTTAGTTACGACATTAGTAATCTCACAAAATCCTCTAGTAATGGTTATTTAGTTACGATATTAGTAATCTCACAAAATCCTCTAGTAAGGGTTATTTGGTTACGACATTAGTAATCTCACAAAATACTCTAGTAATGGTTATTTAGTTACGACATTAGTAATCTCACAAAATCCTCTAGTAATGGTTATTTAGTTACGACATTAGTAATCTCACAAAATCCTCTAGTAATGGTTATTTAGTTACGACATTAGTAATCTCACAAAATCCTCTAGTAATGGTTATTTAGTTACGACATTAGTAATCTCACAAAATCCTCTAGTAATGGTTATTTAGTTACGACATTAGTAATCTCACAAAATCCTCTAGTAATGGTTATTTAGTTACGACATTAGTAATCTCACAAAATCCTCTAGTAATGGTTATTTAGTTACGACATTAGTAATCTCACAAAATCCTCTAGTAATGGTTATTTAGTTACGACATTAGTAATCTCACAAAATCCTCTAGTAATGGTTATTTAGTTACGACATTAGTAATCTCACAAAATCCTCTAGTAATGGTTATTTAGTTACGACATTAGTAAACTCACAAAATCCTCTAGTAATGGTTATTTAGTTACGACATTAGTAATCTCAAAAAATCCTCTAGTAATGATTATTTAGTTACGACATTAATAATCTCACAAAATCCTCTAGTAATGGTTATTTAGTTACGACATTAGTAATCTCACAAAATCCTCTAGTAATGGTTATTTAGTTACGACATTAGTAATCTCACAAAATCCTCTAGTAATGGTTATTTAGTTACGACATTAGTAATCTCACAAAATCCTCTAGTAATGGTTATTTAGTTACGACATTAGTAATCTCACAAAATCCTCTAGTAATGGTTATTTAGTTACGACATTAGTAATCTCACAAAATCCTCTAGTAATGGTTATTTAGTTACGACATTAGTAATCTCACAAAATCCTCTAGTAATGGTTATTTAGTTACGACATTAGTAATCTCACAAAATCCTCTAGTAATGGTTATTTAGTTACGACATTAGTAATCTCACAAAATCCTCTAGTAATGGTTATTTAGTTACGACATTAGTAATCTCACAAAATCCTCTAGTAATGGTTATTTAGTTACGACATTAGTAATCTCACAAAATCCTCTAGTAATGGTTATTTAGTTACGACATTAGTAATCTCACAAAATCCTCTAGTAATGGTTATTTAGTTACGACATTAGTAATCTCACAAAATCCTCTAGTAATGGTTATTTAGTTACGACATTAGTAATCTCACAAAATCCTCTAGTAATGGTTATTTAGTTACGACATTAGTAATCTTACAAAATCCTCTAGTAATGGTTATTTAGTTACGACATTAGTAATCTCACAAAATCCTCTAGTAATGGTTATTTAGTTACGACATTAGTAATCTCACAAAATCCTCTAGTAATTTTTATTTAGTTACGACATTAGTAATCTCACAAAATCCTCTAGTAATTTTTATTTAGTTACGACATTAGTAATCTCACAAAATCCTCTAGTAATGGTTATTTAGTTACGACATTAGTAATCTCACAAAATCCTCCAGTTATGGTTTTTTAGTTACGACATTAGTAATCTCACAAAATCCTCTAGTAATGGTTATTTAGTTACGACTTTAGAAATCTCACAAATCCTCCAGTAATGGTTATTTAGTTACGACATTAGTAATCTCACAAAATCCTCCAGTTATGGTTGTTTAGGTTACGACATTAGTAATCTCACAAAATCCTCTAGTAATGGTTATTTCGTTACGACATTAGTAATCTCACAAAATCCTCCAGTTATGGTTGTTTAGGTTACGACATTAGTAATCTCACAAAATCCTCCAGTAATGGTTATTTTGTTACGACATTAGTAATCTTACAAAATCCTCCAGTTATGGTTATTTAGTTACGACATTAGTAATCTCACAAAATCCTCCAGTTATGGTTATTTAGTTACAACATTAGTAATCTCACAACATCCTCTAGTAATGGTTATTTAGTTACGACATTAGTAATCTCATAAAATCCTCTAGTAATGGTTATTTAGTTACGACATTAGTAATCTCAAAAAATCCTCCAGTTATGGTTATTTAGTTACGACATTAGTAATCTCACAAAATCCTCTAGTAATGGTTATTTAGTTACGACATTAGTAATTTCACAAAATCCTCTAGTAATGGTTATTTAGTTACGACATTAGTAATCTCACAAAATCCTCCAGTTATGGTTATTTAGTTACGACATTAGTAATCTCACAAAATCCTCTAGTAATGGTTATTTAGTTACGACATTAGTAATCTCACAAAATCCTCTAGTAATGGTTATTTAGTTACGACATTAGTAATCTCACAAAATCCTCTAGTAATTTTTATTAAGTTACGACATTAGTAATCTCACAAAATCCTCTAGTAATGGTTATTTAGTTACGACATTAGTAATCTCTTAAAATCGTCCAGTTATGGTTTTTTAGTTACGACATTAGTAATCTCACAAAATCCTCTAGTAATAGTTATTTAGTTACGACATTAGTAATCTCACAAAATCCTCTAGTAATGGTTATTTCGTTACGACATTAGTAATCTCACAAAATCCTCCAGTTATGGTTTTTTTAGTTACGACATTAGTAATCTCACAAAATCCTCTAGTTATAGTTATTTAGTTACGACATTAGTAATCTCACAAAATCCTCCAGTTATGGTTATTTAGTTACGACATTAGTAATCTCACAAAATCATCCAGTTATGGTTATTTAGTTACGACATTAGTAATCTCACAAAATCCTCTAGTAATGGTTATTTCGTTACGACATTAGTAATCTCACAAAATCCTCACGTTATGGTTTTTTAGTTACGACATTAGTAATCTCACAAAATCTACTAGTAATAGTTATTTAGTTACGACATTAGTAATCTCACAAAATCCTCCAGTAATGGTTATTTCGTTACGACATTAGTAATCTCACAAAATCCTCTAGTAATGGTTATTTAGTTACGACATTAGTAATCTCACAAAATCCTCTAGTAATGGTTATTTAGTTACGACATAAGTAATCTCACAAAATCCTCCAGCTATGGTTATTTAGTTACGACATTAATAATCTCACAAAATCCTCTACTAATGGTTATTTAGTTACGACATTAGTAATCTCACAAAATCCTCCAGTTATGTTTATTTAGTTACGACATTAGTAATCTCACAAAATCATCCAGTTATGGTTATTTAGTTACGACATTAGTAATCTCACAAAATCCTCTAGTAATAGTTATTTCGTTACGACATTAGTAAAATTACAAAATCCTCCAGTTATGGTTATTTAGTTACGACATTAGTAATCTCACAAAATCCTCCAGCTATTGTTATTTAGTTACGACATTAGTAATCTCACAATATCCTCTAGTTATGTTTATTTAGTTACGACATTAGTAATCTCACAAAATCCTCTGTCTCGCTACACTATCTAATCACTTCTCGGGTGTGACGACACAATTTCTGCACGTATGGAATTAATTTGACAAGGTCCTTATAATTAGATGTGGAGCTGAGTGAAAGAACCATACGTATACCAGTGGAACCAAATATAAAGAGAAGACGCTGATGTAGGTTAGGACACGCAGTGAGAAACCAGTTGAAAGCATTACTGTCACGCATTGCCTCCCCTGCTTTGCAGTAGTGGTCAAACAGTGGTCACATCTCAAGAGTATCTAAATAGGTCGTCAAAGGTGTCTACCATCGCACAAGATTACTCTTGGCATAGATGTAGATAGAAGGGTGATGACTCTTCTACCTTACGGAAGTGTTCACAAGATAATTCAGAAGTCAAGAACACTGCTGCTTAGCGCTGAACATTTGTTAACTTATATCTGTCCGTCGTCTTTTGTGAAGGATTTAAGCAATGGCTTTTAGCCCGTTCAAGCCCCCAGCTGAGTTAATTCAGCAAATTTCCTCTTATAATGGTATAGCTCTGTTTATATATATATATATATATATATATATATATATATATATATATATATATATATATATATATATATATATATATATATATATATATATATATATATATATATAAATAATATTTATTTTATTATATATATATATATATATATATATATATATATATATATATATATATATATATATATATATATATATATATATATATATATATATATATATATATATATATATAATTATTTATTTATTTATTTATTTATTACTAAATATTTAAATATTAAATATTCTGGCTCATACGTTTGCTTTCGTACATGTAATAACTGAATAAACAACTATTGTTTAGTTTTAAAACAACAGGTAACAAATTTAATAATCAATTAGTATTAACAGTTTAAAATAAATGAAATGCTGGTCAATTTTATATTGGAATCAAATTTTCTCTTCACGGAGATTTAGGATGAGGATATAGTTCAAAAAATTATATCCGGTGGCTGGTGCCTTTTTATAAGCACTTAACTGATATAAGGGGGAACCTGCGGCCGTTTTTTCGTCAGTTCTTCTGTGGTGAGGGCTCTTCTCTACACAACGTATCCAATTTAGGCGGTTGGTGTTGATTCCCTGCGTTTCACTCACTCCACGAACTTTTTAGATAAAATAGAAAAACAAATGCCTCTGCTAAGTACATTTGTGTGCTGCCAATTAACAGGCGCATTCTCGCTGTCTACCCCCCAATGTTAATCTCTCAGAAGAATTAAATTCCCGAGTACACAATGTAGCTCAGGGAAGATGATTAAAAATCGCCAATATTCTTCCGGGTATTAAATTGGTAAAATGTGTCTGGACGGCGCGAATAATGAGTTGCCTGAGTTACAATTAACAAAGTGCATGTTTCTCACAAAATATTATACACATTAGGCACACATGATGTAATCATCAGTCATCATTGCTCCAGTCGGAGTCTGAGTTCACCTCTGCTGTCGGTTTTCCGCACGACTTGCCAGAAGAAATCACCAGCGCTTGCTGTAGTAGTTTATGAATATACTATTTTCATATGTTGAGGTTTGCAGCCTCATATATAACCACTTAGCAAGAAAAGCATGTCAAATTCACATTTGTAATATAAAGGTTACACTTACCCCAATTGGGTTATACACAGTCTCCTCGCACAGTTTAGAATGGCCTCGAGCAATTTAGGTTATATGTTCTCGAATCACTTGGTCTGGAAATTTTGAATCCCTTTTATGAAGGGTGAATGTGCGAAACAATTGGTCTGGAAAAGTTTCTGTAACGACGGGTGATCCAATTCCTTAGGTATTCAGCCCTAATATTTTAAGTCCTGGTCTCTTAAGTTTTTCAGAGTTCGTATTTATAAAGGCGGGCTTACTTTTTAAGGTTTTAAGTTTCCCAAATACTTCGATCTGCCACTTATAAGTATGGAATTCTATGTCCGATCCTTCTCTTTCTGGCTTTTGGGAGTTGTGCGTTTGAAGTTGCGAAGCTGTCTGTGCTCTGTGTCTCCGAGTTTGCTAGATTTTATCTCATTCTCAGTTCAAATCCCACATTGTACTTACCGGCAAACTTGCCAATGAGCTTCAGTGAATATTCCGGCTCTCACTTCAATCCAGTCGTAAGGTCTTTTGCATTATGTTGGTAGGGATGTTTAAGTTCATAATCTCCCCCGCGTGTTCAAAATATTACATTTAATATTCCAGCGCGTGACCTCTTTCAAATCATGCAGTAATATTTCCGCCCAGATGTCTACCCGAACAGGTTATCTGTAATAATCACCAGGGATGGTCCCGCAAAGGCGATAAACGCATTTACCACCTGTGTAATCTGCCAGACAAACAGACCCGGTCGTCGGCAGCCCCAGACAAACAATCTGGTTCTATTCAGCGATCGTGCGCTATACCGTCTTGTGTAAACACCGTCATCAGCTTTTCACCTGGGATCAAATGTTGGACCGTCACGTTTCAAAAGGTGATAAGACTGATTGAAGTGATAAACGAATGACCGGTCTAATTACCTGGTATGCGATAATTTACACGGCGTAACGTAAACAGTCTGGGAGTGGTCACAGAAAGAATGTAGGGCGTAAAATATGCCAAATAATCCAAATAATAAGATGATCGGTGATGAAAATGAAGAAAAATAGATGATACTGCCGGAGGGGCTGAAGGTGTGAGAGAGCACAAAAATACATGCACAAACCGCTCTGTGACAATTACAAGGCAACCGTTGTTCTGGATTCCACAAGGTAAAGGAAATAGAGGAAGACTAAACACCACGCCGAGAAGAGAATTGAAGACCCGCCTGAAGAAATAAAACCTCGTTTAATTCCAGGGGGTTTCTGAAGACTACTGTACCCTCAGGCAAATCGTACACGGCGACTAATATGAGCTTGTACGTGGAGAGCTAGCAACCTCTCAAGTAAAACATCTTGCCACATAAACCACTGTTGCACGAGCTTGTGAATGTTTGGTGCAGACGTCCTGCACGTGCACCAGCTACAGTCAGGATTCCATACTCCGCAATGAATGCAAAGATAAAAGATGATGATTATGATGATGGTAATGAAGGAATAAAGAAAGCGTGGAAAGGTCTTGCAAGGACAGCACCGACCAGGAATGGTTGATGAATATTATTGAAAGCCTGTGGTGTATAGGAAGCTTAAAAATAATGCAAGGTATAAGCGGAGAGGGGAAAGTTTGAATAAATAATAATTTTGTGATTTTGACATGCCATTTTGACAACGTAGTCTTGTATTTCAGTATTTGATGTTGTTTGATTGTTTGTGATCACAGTCTCGGTGTTTAAAAGAAAACTTGTTATTTTTTTAAAAATCGTTCACAGTTTAAATAGACCACATCCATGAATCTTCATCATATAAAATACATTGCTACACAAACCATCCCTGCAAAATTGTATGGATACCTCGATTTAGCTTTATGTAAGGGGATCGGCTACAGCTGTGTATCTATGCCCTACAAGGAACGAATAGGAAAATAACGATCATGATGATGATGATGATATCAATATATTCCCTTATCTATCAGCTGGCATGTCGGGCAGTAATTTTCTAGTTTTACATTTGCTGAGGAAATAATATTTCTAGTTAGATATTTTAAGGGTACTTCTACTTCACTGGCCTGTCATTTAATGAAATCCTTATATTATTAGTTCTTGTTTTGGCTGTCACTGATATCGTCTGATGGAGGTAAGGAATGCAGTGCCGAAATTTTAACATGCATTAAGTTTTAAGATGAATTCCGGCTTCTTACACATGGCTCCGCGTGAGGTTCTGTTGTGCGCGACCCAATCATAATTAATTTTAGTTAAATATTCTAACACCAAACCAACCCCCAAGGTATTAAGTTTAATTTTTAATACGGTTTCCCCAGACACCCCCCTTCCCCCCCCCTCCCCAGCCCATCTGAACATATTTACCTGACCTTATAAGGTATTGCTCTTCAATTATTACTTGTTTAACAAAATAATTAAATCTCGCGACCTCCCCTAATTTCGTACAAATGATAATCTCTTCCAAGGTAGTTAAGATCCCATAGTTGTTAATTATAATCTGCTGGAAGCGATTATATTATTCCTCTTGCCCCAGTACTCAAGATTGTTATCTAAATCTTCGGAAATCGTTACGTGGTATGTCTGTCGTCCGGACTGATACAACCGAGACAACATTGGAAGTTGCAGCACGTCATGTCCACGAATGAAACATTCGTTATTTCAATTTACCGACACAAATTTGTGTTTGTCACCAGGTTGCCGGCTCGCGTTAAGAATATACTTGCTTATCTATCAATAGTCTGTCTGGCTTACACAATACGGATGGTGCTAAATGTAGGCGTACTTTTATTGGTTTACAACCAAAGGTTACGTGACCTATGCAGTCAATGTTGGTGTGACGATGACCTACCAAGAGTCAGAGAATGTAGGTAGGTGAAGCTTAAAAGTAAGATAACGATCGGATGAGACTAAAAGAAAGGATGATCGAGTGAGTACTGACGGAGAGGAGTGGAGAAAGAATAAGACGAAATTTCGTCACATACTCATTAAATGCAATAACTTTCTCAGTGCAATAAAGAGCATTCTTAGTTTTACTTTGTCAACATAGTAACTTTCTTGGTGTAACTCTGTCATCTCAGTATCCATCAAAGTGGCACTTTGACAACTCAGTCATTTTCAAAGTTCACTCTGTCAATACAGCAACTTTCAATTTTTCATTCTGTCAATCCAGTAACTTTCAAAATTTGACTAATTCAACACGGTTATTTTCAAATTTAGATCTGTCTTCAAATCTTCCCATTGTCAATGCAGTAATTATTAAAGTTTCACTTTGTCAATGCAGTAACCTTGAAAGTTTCACTCTGTCAACCATTATCTTTTAAAGTTTCACTCTGTCAAAACATTACCTCTTAAAGTTTCACTCTGTCAGTACCTTTTAAAGTTGACTCTGTCAACGCGGTAACTTTCAAAGTTTCGCTCTGTCAGCACGGTTATTTTCAAATTTCACTATGTCAACAAATGCATGGAGGCATTTCTGGAGTCATCCTTATATGACCACCAGCTATGCACGATGCTACAATATATGTACGTAGAAGTGAACCTATGTCTGTGAGGCTAACTATATCCTCATTGACTCTTGAAATCATCCACACACTTCTAGAGAAACTTTTTGTGGTGAAACGTTTTGAGAACCCAGGATTGCACACTAAGCTTGAAGAAGTCACTTGGCCCCTAGGCGTAATTCTTTGGCTTTGACTTGGTTGACCGCATGCAGAAGGATCTCACTATGGACCCAATGATAGGCAAGGGAAACTGAGAAGTGGCTCTGTGCAGGACGTGACAATTCCATGGGAGAGCCCAGACCAGAGTACAGTATTTTAGCTCTGCATAGTTGGAGAGCCCCCTTAGATGGCGGGGAATGCACAGTATGCCACGTACTTCTTATTTCTAGCTTGGGACCAGATGTGACGATCCTTTAAATGGAAGCCAAGCTGGAGAAACTGGAGCTCATGACTTCAATTCTTTAAACACGTTTCGGAATGGCAGAAAAGCCACAGGAAAGCCTAGATCTACAGTGTGGATAATGCCAAGGAGTCTTCAACTTGGTACTGGCTGCTTCAGAGTGAGAAGCTCAGCAGCCCTAGTTAAACGTCAACAACAACAACTATGTCAACATAAGACCTTTGAAAGTTTGACTAGGTCAACACAGTAACTTTCCTAGTTTGACTCTGTCAACATATCAAGAGTCTAGCTTGCTATTATTAAAGTAGTAACATTTATACTTGAACGTTGCTTCTTCGTTCCCCTAGTTGGCTACTACCCCGAGTGGCCTCGTGAAATAGTGAATGAGCGAATGTGTTGTTCATATAGCATGTTGGTTTACAAAGTCTACTTAATGCAAGTGCTATCTTGATTTCCAGCCTTCTTTAGTCGAGTTTTACGAGATTCTTGGTGGGCCTGTTATTGTTACACCCTCATACTGGGTCACTGACATAAGATGACTGAGGTTGTTAACCGTCAAGTCAGTCACCATTCTACATAGACACCGTCTACGTCATACCATTGTTAATGTGACATTCTACAGGCAGTAACTTTCATACAGTTACCGCGGTAAAACATGACACTCTCAAGGCAGTGGCGCATCTAACTTGACACGCTTGAGCCAGTTTATATAAATAACATTATCTTTATCCCCCATCTGTGCTAAATGTGGCCAAGCGCCGACACAGAAAATCATCATCATTGTTATTACCCCTCAGCTCCCGTTGGAGTAAGGGCCCTCAACAAATAAAGGTCAAGTCCTACTGTCCTGCGCCATCCGTGGAAGGTCTTTCCAGGCCCTCTTCATATCTGTTCCTGTCATCTCTAGGAAGAGGGTGAAATCCTGTCTCAACTTGTGTTTGTGTTGCCTTGTCTCAACTTGTGTTTGTGTTGTCTTGTCTCGCGTTATTTCTTTTACTTTGGAGCTCCCACATCAAGGACTGCCTTCTAACGATAGGAAACTCTATACAGAGCGATACAACAGGAGGCAATCTGATCATCTGAAAAAGTTCCCCACCCCCACCCTCCTGTTTTCTAGTGCAGAAAATTGAACCCACTCCACCTTGGTTGCAGCTTTCAAATTCATTCTTATTTCCTGCCAGCTGGAGGCAATTGTGAAAGTAACCCGTATGTTGAAAACAAATTACTGTCTCGAGTTCTATAGCTCGTTGCGGTTGTTCCAATGCCAGCCCGAGGCCTTTTCCGCAGTTTCACTGAGCCTCTAAGTGCCCTTGTTCTTGACTGTCCCCTCAACCCCAACAGTTTAAGTAGATCATACACTGAGGCAGCCGCGAGACCTCGTGCACCCACCTCGACAGCCATGACCCTTGCATTGAACCCATCGCGTCTCAAGCCCGCGGCCAGATCATTATACTTGGCAATTTTGAACAAGTGTTGCTCGTCAACTTCAAATGGCACGGTCAGCTCAATCATTATGATCTGGTGCGATGATGAGGAATGCAGCACTATATCTGGCCGTCTTCGAGATTTTCTGATACTCTTTGGATATGCCCCTAGCCCAGGGAGGTCTACTGCCATCTCCCAGTCATTTGCGCAGTCAAGAAGAGATGGTAAACTGCTACTTGGTTTATTTGGTTTGAGATGTGCTGACTTTCCTAGTCTCAGAAAGTATGTATTTTCAGTGCTCGGTCTGACTTTGCTGTTCGCCTTCACCCTTGCCAGGTCTACTGTAGCAGCCAGCACATTTAATACTTTGTTGTTGCGCCATGTGTATAGCCCTTGCCCTAATGACACCTTGCAAGCTGAGAGCACATGTTCAAATGTCTGCCTCTCGTGGCACAGGAGGCACTGAGCATCAACAGACTTTCCCCATCTCACAAGGTTCGCGAATGATGGCAGGAGGTCATACATTGATCTGATAATGAAGCTGAGTCTAAGAGGTACCGTATGCCCTATATCATTCCATGTCAAGGATCTATCACATGGTTTTCTCAGTGTGTGTTCTATTCACCGATATCGTCTTCTTCTCCTCACATCTAAACAAAGAAAATGACAGCTTGTTAAATAATACGCATGAGAAAAGTGACAGACCATGTTGAAGGCAATAGTCAAGTAGAATGTGTTGTGCAAATTCATAAACAAGGAGACAAGATTGGGTGGTAATTAAGCCAACATATTGGCAGTATAAATTCTTGATTAGGACGGAAGAAGGATGGAGCGAGTTAGGTTCCATTCGGAAGAAAAAGTGTACGTAGAGTGAAATTATTTACATCTATACAGTAGTCCTATTCCTCGTCTAAGATAGTGGCCATCTATAAAAGAGAAAGGAACAACCCCGGAGGAGTCCGATATCTCATTGATAACCTGAACCCAGAGCGACATATATCAATAGACAAGTACTTGTTTAGAAAGAAGAAAGGAGGTAGATATTAACAACATCTGAACAACCATAGATGATTAGATATTATAATATTGAATTTAAATTTTCAATGCTGAGCGAGTGTGGAAAAAGGAAGGGTGGCGGACCAAGATTGTTGGAGGTCCAGGTAACAGCAGTGGTCCACACGTTGTAAATAAACATTACTTCAGTTGACTGTGGCGTTCTCTAGTTATATAGAAGATCTGCTTGGCGTTAGGTCGTCGCTCGCTGTGTGTGAGTATTGTAATCATTCATCATCATGTCATCGCTAGCTACTGAGGCAAAGAACCTGGGCATACAGCGGCCAAGTGAGGTAACAACCTGTTAGTGCAGGCGACCACATTATTATACAAAGTGGTACCCTGACCAACCTCAGGCAATATTGACATTGCTATCTACCAAGGCAAGCTGCCACACAGTAGAATTGTGGTACCGTGACAAGCGGTCATAAACCTTTCATTTATAGAAAACGTTATTTTGCTGTGAAGTTATTTGACCTGTGCGGCCATCAGCATAGTGGTTAAGGCGCTTCCGTGTCGCAGAGAAGTTACAGGGTCCCGAGATCGAAACCTGATTACGTCATGCACCAGTATACCCAGCTGCGAATTGGTTCCGGTCTCTACTCTTGAATTAGGGAAAGCAACAGGCAGTGTGGACCTGGTAAAGTGAAGGCTCTAACGCTTCACTTCCCTAAAGCAGTATCTTCGATATGACTATGTTTGTCATATAATACGTGTGTCTCTTTAACGTAGGCTCACTGTCCAGTCCTAGCTTGAAAACGTCATATACGGGAAGACTATATGTCGACGTAAGGACTTGTGGTAGTTGTTGCTAGGGTTTGCCATTTGACTAGTGTCTTCACTAAGTGTTGCTACTACTTGATATATGTGTGACTTGTGAAGCTCTTTAAAAGGTAAACCTTTAGGCCTAGATGTGGGCTTTTAAAGTTATTTATAACGTAAAACAACAGCCGATGGGATAGTCTGGCGCTCTCTCTTCCAAACCTCTACACCTCACGGTAGAAGGGGAACGACTAAGTAAGTAAGTATAAAGTAAAACATTTGGCCAGTGTCAACCCCTTGGTATGTGATTCGACTTGTAAAGATGTTTGCAACATATACCATTTAGTCAGTGTCTTATCTACAGTTCTTAAAATCGTTTACACTTTTAGACAATGCACGGACCTGCAGAGTTCTTGACAGTGTCAGGAACTCCAGGAATATAATGACTACTTACAAATGCCAGATCTAGTTTAAAACTAAACAACACTATACGTCACATTCAGCAAGTTATCTTTTAAGTGGCCACTATTTTAAAAATTGATTGGTTTGGTTTGAAAGACTATCTTCATTGCACACGGACAAATCCACCAGTGCTCCTATCTCCTCCCTTAGATCACACAAAGAGGATCTCAGCACAGTGCATGCACTCCGTAGCACCGGCGAGGATCCCAATGTGTGTACACAGAATCACACATTCTATATATATAATATAAATTGATTTTGCGTAAAGCAACTGAATTAAACCCCCCCAAAAAAAGAAAGTAAACTTGAATAAGCAATATCAACCATCATTGGGTATGTCTTGATATGAGTGACGTTAGAATGTTCTGTACCAACAGGCAATACTGATGTAAAAATGTAAAAGAGTTTAACAAATAACAAAGACATTTGACAAGCTTGGAATACGTCATAGAAATATGTCACAACAAACTTGACAGAGAGTTTTAGATTGAGCGTTACGTGAGACATAATCACCTACGTCAGACGACAGGAAGGACAGACGAGGAAGAACATAAAAAAAAATGTATGACGCTGCAGTTAATGAATGTCTGTTGTATTTTAAAGGACAAGAAAACACGGTAAGAACTTCTAAAAGTAGCGCATTTCGCTTCCGCTTTTATTTCGAAAACATTAAAACTGAAAACTCTTCATTTAAAAAAAAAAAAAAATCCTCATTTTTTAGTTTTCCTTTATTTCGAGAACATTGACATTTGAAATCTCTTCTTTTTTTTCCACTGACCTTCATTTTAAAAACACGAAAGATTGAAAACTGTCCAGACCGACTGATATTTTCGTCCACTTCTGTCCTCTCTTTTTTTAGTTGCAGTTGCCTCATGCCTGTTGCCTGTACCCAAAGTACTTCTTGAGCTACTGTCACGGTGGTCTCTGTAGCAACGTTTTTTAAGTTGTGGGGGACTGTATATGCAATATATTTAAATTCGACACCGCCACACCAATGCAATTTGCGCGTTCCTTAGCTTGTTGGTATATCTTTATGTTGCTCAACAGATAGTCTTACACAGTCCGTGCATTTTATTTCTGACTTGATCCATAAGCGACCTAATCTGACTGCAGAGTTCATCATGTGCCCCGTCCTTCACACGTGTATTTATTTGCAGGATTCTAACTTGAACACTTGTTTTTAACCGTTTATATTAGCTCCATTATCGAAGCCCTGCCCGAGACAGCCTTTTCTTTCCCTGTCACATAACGTCTAGACATGCTCTTTTGTGTGATCTCTCACACCTTCAGCCCTACGGCAGTATCATTTCTTTTTCTTCCTTTTTCTCACCAGCCAATTTTATTTGGCATACTTTTTGCCCTTTCATTCATTTGTGCTCTCTATGCTGGATATAGTAGGGTGAAGACTAACACTCTACTCCCCCACGGACGTATCTGCTTTACACGCAGAATTGTTTACGTTCCGCAAGGTACATGCGATAATACCAGGTAATTATGCCGGTCATACGCTTATCTATTCTATCAGTCGGACTATCTTTTGAAACGCGTCGGTCTAACATTTGACCCCAAGGGAAAAGCTGGTGATAACACGGGCTCGTCGATCGACATGAAAAGAACCCAAGATTGTCTGTCTGGGTTGCCGGCGTCGGAGTCTGTCTGTCTGGGAGATTACACAGAGGGTAGGTGCGTTTATCGCTTTTTGTAGGACAATCCCTGATGATTGTTAAAAATAATCTGTCTTGGTAAACATCTTGGCGGAAGATATTACGCCAGGCAAACATGGTCACATGTTGGTGTGAGTGGGCGGAAATATTACCGCATGATTTGAAAGAGGTCACGCGTTGAATATTAAATTTAATATTTTAAAACACGTGGGAGATATTTTGAATTTAGACACCCCCAACCCAGTGCTAAAGAGCATACGATTGAATTAAAGTAAGCAGCCGGAATAAACTATGGATCCTATTGGAACATCCGACGGAAGCACCATCTGTGATTTGAACTGAGAACTGCACATATAATCTAGCGAAATCAGAGACACAGAACGAAGAGACTGCATCGCACGTCATATGAGTGACTCCCAGAAGCCAGTGAGATATCGGACTTAGAATTCCTATACTTTAAGTGACAGATCAAAGTATTTGGGAAACTTAAAACCTTAAAAAGTAAGCCCGCCATTATAAATACAGAGACTGAAAAACTTAAGGGACCAGGACTTAAAATACGAAGACTGGAAACCTAGGAATTGTATCACCCGTCATAAGAGAAACTTTCCCAGACCAAGTTTTTCGCAGATTTGCCCGTCATAAAAGGGATTCAAAATTTTCAGACCAAAGGTTCGAGAGCAAATAACCTAAATTGCTCGTGTCCATTCTACCCTGTGCGAGGAGATTGTGTATTCCCAAAACTTTGGGGTAAGTGTAAACCTTTATTTTACAAGTGTGAATTAACATGTTTCTTGCTAAGTGGTTATGCATGAGGCTTGCAACCTCAACATATGAAACTAGTACATTCATAAACCCCTACAGCAAGCGCTGGTGATTTCTTCTGGCTAGTCGTGCGGAAACCCGACAGCAGAGGTGACCACAGGCTCCGAATGGAGCAGTGATGACTGATGATTACATCACATGCGCCTAAAGTGTATAATATTTTGTGAGATATATGAACTTTGTTAATTGTAACTCAGTGTCATGAAATATTCTAATCCACATATATAAATTATTAGGTAAATATAAAGCCTAACAAATAAAATTAATAAAGAGAAGAGCAATGGGAAAATGACAGTGCTGTCACAAGGAATGTACTCGAAATCCCCCTTGTTTTCTGCTTCGTCTGCAAATTGTAACGCTTTCACGTTGATAGTAAAGCTTACTGTATTATTACCCGCCTTCTTCAATGAAACGTGTGCTGTATTTCTTGGAAAAGCATTGAGACGTACTGCGTAATGACCTAAATTAACCCTAACATTAATTATACTGCGTTACCAAAACGAACGAACAGATGGACTAAAGGGATAAAAAGAGAAGGGAGAGGCAGAAAGCCGAACACTAAACCCGCTTCGCGCGATACACAATTACTACCATCACGCGTGTAAGTCTACATGCACTAATTTTTTTTTTCAGACGGACAGTGATAAAATACACTACCCTTTCCCAGAGTTAGGTTTATAAATCATAACAGACTCTTATTAGAAAAGACAACATTATATGGGTTTACGTTTGAACACATAACAGTACCCAGACAGCACATCTTCTAAACAGGAGATAGAAGAAATTGCATATTTTGAACGCAGCCACGTAGCTCCTTTAAATTAGTATTTTTGGGTTCCTTAGGGTTTGCTGACAAATAATATGTAAAACGTTACGCAAATAGTCCAGGAATTAATAAATTATACCAAAAATAAAATATTGGGGGTGCCTGACAGCATAAAATCATTTCTGCTCATAAAATTTTTTTTTATAACGTGTTTGAAAAAACCTTACGTTACATAAATAGCCTACCATGTAAACTCCAAATTGATTGGAGCGCAACAAATGAAAGCCTAACCACGATTGGTCGGGCTATAAATACTATCTTGGTTGTTGGGGGAGACGGGAAAAGATAACATTTTTTTTCAAACACTTGTCGAAACGTGGCTCATTGGCCAGTCTCGCTGATATACACACTTGGGAGCGTTAGTTCGAGACCACTAATTCAAATAAGCTTGATAAAGCGACAGTACGTTGAAGCTAGCTCACATTTTTGCTAAAATAAAAGCCTGGAACATAGGCAGAACGGAATTTGTGCCAGTTTGTGCCAGAATTCATTGCTAATCAACGTATCTGTGTTTATTTCCATGAAATTGTGGGACAGTGGTCTTGATGGTAGTGAGCAGCATCTGGTCAGAGATTTGCTGAATCCAGAGTCGGACAGCATACTCCTTGGTCTTTTTAGCTATCAGTGAGGTGTCTCCTGAGCCCAGAGGAGAATTCGAGCAGAGGAGTCCTTTCCTGCCGCCATCACGCCAGATAAGCGAATTGGCCAGCTGAGCTCAACATTATGTCCCCTCATCTTGAAATAACTTTATAAAAATTAACATTCAGAGGGGAATTTACTTGTCTTAAAATCAGGAACTGTGAACATCTCCAATAATAGTCCCTAAAAGACAAACTATTGAAGTCATGATGACCAATACCAACAGAGCTTGAACAAAACAAAACCAGTATTACCTCATTTTACTACTACACAACTGACACACATAGAACATTTGTAATAATATATGTCACTACAATATTCATATTAAATACATTCTGTACATAACTTGTAATTTAAATTGATTGTGATTCCTGGTTCCCTTGTAGTTGAATCAGGACACATATTCATTCATGCCAGTAATGAATACATATTGTTATTTGAAACGTTACTAGTGACTTCTTTAAGATATTCTCATAGAGTGTTATATGTATGTGAGTGTCACAGTGTTGTCAAGAGTAGTGGATTAAATTAAATTGTTTATCTGTCTGTTGTTGTGACTTACACTTCACCATACACATACCCTAGACACAAAACGTAGTCACCACACTATTCCAGAATAATTCTGACTGAGATATATAGATATGTGGCAGCAAGTAAGGTTATATATATAATATACTACTCTTATTAGATATATATATACCTTCACAGCTGATCTCAGTCAGTACACTAAGTCCCTTATAAATATCTATAACATCCCACTTCACCACATATATTGGGGTCTCGCTCTTGGGATTTTGAATCTTTCACTATTAAAAATATTGGGGGGTAATTCACTTCAGGGAATATAAGAATTAAAAGGTATCCTTGGGTGGAATTAAATAAGGTTGAGCTCACGGTGCCTGTTTTGTCCATTAGAGATTGAATTGTTGGTTAGACATTGTATTAAGTTACCTGATAGACAATGGCGGACCTGGCCAAATTTCGATCTGCTGCGGTTCAGACTGCAAAAGAGTTAGGATTAGATGGGCAAGTTATGGTTGCCTATGTTACTACGGAATGTGACAAATTTATTGAACGCGAAGAAAGAAGGTTTGAAGCCGAAAGAAAGTTAGAGGCTGACAGGGAAATTAAGAAGTTACAATTTGAAGCTGAGGCTGAGACTAAGAGGTTGCAAGCTGAGGCTGAGACTAAGAGGTTGCAGATTGAGGCTGAGGCTAAGAAATTGGAGGCAGAAAGAGAAGACAAACGATTGGCTGCAGAAAGGGAAGAGAAGAAATTGGCTGCAGAAAGGGAAGAGAAGAAATTGGCTGCAGAAAGGGAAGAGAAGAAATTGGCTGCAGAAAGAGAAGAGAAGAGATTAGCTGCAGAGAGGGAAGCAGAAAAGGAGGAGAAAAGATTACAAAGGGAACATGAATTACGACTAAGGGAGTTTGAGTTTCAAGGCCATGCTCCTGAAAATGGTGCCAGTCCCTTTGCCTCTGATGCTACGGTTACTCAAGGAGCCTCAATCTCAGCTATGAATTTTCATTTAGATCATTTTGTTGAGAAAGACGATGATATTGAGAGCTATATAAATAGGTACGAACTATTAGCTACCACGTATGGGTTGGAGAGAGAAAGGTGGAGCTTAAAGTTATCTCAGGGACTTCGTGGGGCAGCTTATGAAGTTTTTGCAAAAATGAGCAGAGGTGATCAGGAAAATTATGACATGCTAAAGCAGGCTCTTTTGTTAAGGTATGAAAAGAATGCAGAGTTTTACAGGAAAAAATTTAGGAATGCTAAACTACTGTCAGGTGAAACCTATCACCAGTTCTCTGCACGAATAGAGACATACTTGGAGAAATGGACTTCTCTGGGGAAAACCCAAGATCTTAAGGAAATGGTCCTTATAGAGCAACTAAGAGAGGCCATGGCTCCAGACCTGAGAAAGTTTCTCATGGAACAAGGTGCAGAGAGGCTGGGTGAGTTGCTAAATGTTGCTGAAAGGTATCAAGCAGCTCAAGCAGAGGTAACAGGTAATAAAAAGAAACAGGTGGACAACTTTAGGGCACCACAGAACTTTAATAAATTTGATCCTTAGGATCAAAATAAAGGTAAGCACCAATTTGATAGGCCACGGTATGACAATAAAAATAAATTCCCACAATTCGATGAAAGGAAATATGATGAAAGAAAATCTTTCAACCAAGGAAAAAGGTGGTGTAAAAATTGTCAGATGGACAATCATGACACTGACCGTTGTAGAAGGAAACCTGTGTATATGGCAACCCTTCAGGTCAGGTCGACCTCAAGACAGGAGGAGGATATTATGTTAGATACCACTCCAGAAGAGATGAGGAAGGCACAGGCTGGGGATAAAACACTCAAGCCTTGTTTCAGAAAATTGTCAACTTGTCATACAACTCCAGGCAAGGGAGATTTTTACATGAAAAACAAGTTGATGTATAGGAAGACTGGAGCTAGATCCAATGGTCACGGACAGCTGGTTCTTCCAAAGAGATATAGGACAGAATTAATAAGGAGCCTACATGTGAAACCAGATGGGGACCATGAGAAGATAGGTACCATCATTCAAAAGGTGGCTCACAATTATTATTGGCCCAAAGCAAGATGGGACATTGAAAATTTTGTAGAAAGGTGTAGCATAGCACATGAGGGAACACCCACAAGTGGGAACATGGATCAGGACCTGGACATGCCACGGGGCAAAATCAGGCCTGACAATAAAAGGAAAAATAGATTTGATAAAGTGGACCAAATGGAATGGGAAGCCCCTTTTCACGGACAAGCTTCACTTAACTGTTTTTCAATGGCCACTATGCGGAGAGTGCAAAAAGATGTCTTACCCCAGGATAAGCCGAAAATCCCTCAATCGGACTTAAACAAACTGGAGGAAGAAGATGTAGAGAGGAAATCTCTCATCAAGAATTTTAAGAGGGGAGACAGCCCCAAAAGAAAAATTGGTAGCGGTCGTTTTGTGAATGATAACCCTGGGAGGAAAAATCATCACTATAAAGCTTCGAGTGGAAGAGACCATACCGGTGCATGGACAAATAGGTCCACACAATTAAAGGTCCACATGTAGCTTTGTTAAGAACGTGGACTGATGAAAAGGCAGAGGAAAACATTACATCTTCATACCAATATGTGAATGAGCTGACCACTCGGTTAAAAACTGGCTGGAAACTTGCCAATGAAAATTTGAAACAAGCCAGGAAGAAACATGCTGCCTATTATAACAGGAAGGCGAAAGACAGAAATTTGGCTGTGGGAGAGAAGGTACTGCTTCTTTTGCCCGGGAGTCAGAATAAGTTACAAATTGGATGGCAGGGTCCATATACAGTTCTAGAGAAGGTGTCTAGAACAAATTATAAGATAGATAAGAAGGGGAAAGAAAAAATCTATCATGTGAATCTCCTGAAGAAATATTTGGAAAGAGAACATCAGGAAGAGACACACTTGTTGACCTTGTCCATCGCCATGGAGATGAAAAAGGAACCACTTTCATCATTTGAATATCCATTACACCCCTGTGAGACAGCAGCACAGGTGAAAATCAGTACACATTTAACGAAAACTCAGAAAGAGAGAGTGCAACAGGTTCTAAATAATCATGCAGAGGTGTTAACAGACCGACCAGGACATACAAACCTATTGGAATATGATATGAAACTCATAGACTCCACACCTGTCTGTATGAAACCATATTCGATTCCGTTTGCTAAGGAAAAAGCTTTGAAGGAAGAGATAGACTATCTATTGAAGGAAGGAATTATTTCGCACAGTGAGTCTTCGTATAGTTCCGGTGTTGTACTTTTAAGGAAGCCCTCTGGAGAACATAGACTCTGTATAGATTACAGGAGACTGAATGCTATTACAGAAGGACAGGTGGATCCATTGCCGGATACAAATCAGCTGTTTGCCAGACTAAATAAAGCTAAATATTTCTCAAAAGTGGATCTGAGTAAAGGATACTATCAGATTCCAGTAAAGCCTGAGGTTAGACCATACCTAGCTTTTAGTACCTCAGAAGGACACTATGAGTTTAATAGATTGCCATTTGGATTGAAGAATGCGCCTAGTGTCTTCTCTAGAATGATGAGAAAATTATTGGATCCTCTGAATAATCCCTGTATAACAAATTTTATGGATGATATCCTTATAGCAACAGAAACATTTGAGGAACACATTGACTCTCTGAACATGCTGTTTGATCGACTTAGGGAGGCAAATTTAACAGCCCGACCAACCAAATGTTGCGTTGGATGTAAAGAATTGGAATTTTTGGGACACACAGTTTATCAGGGAAACATGACCCCTGACCCAAAGAATTTAGAGAAACTACAGAAAGCCCCGAGACCACAAACCAAGAAGGACGTGAGATCCTTTGTCTCATTATGTGGTTTCTACCAGAAGTATATCAAAAACTTTAATTCCATATGTGCACCTTTAACGGAATTGACACGTAAAGGACTTCCAGATCGCATTACATGGACACCACAATGTGAAATGGCTTACCAAGAATTGAAGGAAAAGCTCACAAGTAAACCCATTTTGAAATTACCTGACTTAAGTCAAGAATTCATAGTAAGGACGGATGCAAGTAATATTGGGCTAGGTGCAACTTTACTACAGAAATCAGATGCATTGGATGGGGAATTAAGCCCAGTGGCATATGCTAGCAGAAAGTTGAATAAAGCTGAAATCAACTACTCAACTAGCGAAAAAGAATGTCTTGCAGTAATATGGGCAATAAAGAAATTCAATATTTATCTATATGGGAAGGCATTTAAGTTGCAAACTGACCACAAACCTTTATCGTTTTTAGCACAGGCTAAGCATGAGAACTCTAGGTTACTCCGATGGTCTTTGCTTCTGGCTCCATATAATTTTAGCATTGAATATATATCTGGAAAAACAAATCTGGGAGCGGATTTTTTAAGCCGCCATCCGTGTGATGAGAATCACCGTAAACCCCAGAAATAATAATAAATTTCTCTATGTGTATATAGAATAAAGGACTGACATATAATGTCTGTTTTAAGAGGGGAAGTGTCATGAAATATTCTAATCCACATATATAAATTATTAGGTAAATATAAAGCCTAACAAATAAAATTAATAAAGAGAAGAGCAATGGGAAAATGACAGTGCTGTCACAAGGAATGTACTCGAAATCCCCCTTGTTTTCTGCTTCGTCTGCAAATTGTAACGCTTTCACGTTGATAGTAAAGCTTACTGTATTATTACCCGCCTTCTTCAATGAAACGTGTGCTGTATTTCTTGGAAAAGCATTGAGACGTACTGCGTAATGACCTAAATTAACCCTAACATTAATTATACTGCGTTACCAAAACGAACGAACAGATGGACTAAAGGGATAAAAAGAGAAGGGAGAGGCAGAAAGCCGAACACTAAACCCGCTTCGCGCGATACACAATTACTACCATCACGCGTGTAAGTCTACATGCACTAATTTTTTTTTCAGACGGACAGTGATAAAATACACTACCCTTTCCCAGAGTTAGGTTTATAAATCATAACAGACTCTTATTAGAAAAGACAACATTATATGGTTTTACGTTTGAACACATAACAGTACCCAGACAGCACATCTTCTAAACAGGAGATAGAAGAAATTGCATATTTTGAACGCAGCCACGTAGCTCCTTTAAATTAGTATTTTTGGGTTCCTTAGGGTTTGCTGACAAATAATATGTAAAACGTTACGCAAATAGTCCAGGAATTAATAAATTATACCAAAAATAAAATATTGGGGGTGCCTGACAGCATAAAATCATTTCTGCTCATAAAATTTTTTTTTATAACGTGTTTGAAAAAACCTTACGTTACATAAATAGCCTACCATGTAAACTCCAAATTGATTGGAGCGCAACAAATGAAAGCCTAACCACGATTGGTCGGGCTATAAATACTATCTTGGTTGTTGGGGGAGACGGGAAAAGATAACATTTTTTTTCAAACACTTGTCGAAACGTGGCTCATTGGCCAGTCTCGCTGATATACACACTTGGGAGCGTTAGTTCGAGACCACTAATTCAAATAAGCTTGATAAAGCGACAGTACGTTGAAGCTAGCTCACATTTTTGCTAAAATAAAAGCCTGGAACATAGGCAGAACGGAATTTGTGCCAGTTTGTGCCAGAATTCATTGCTAATCAACGTATCTGTGTTTATTTCCATGAAATTGTGGGACAGTGGTCTTGATGGTAGTGAGCAGCATCTGGTCAGAGATTTGCTGAATCCAGAGTCGGACAGCATACTCCTTGGTCTTTTTAGCTATCAGTGAGGTGTCTCCTGAGCCCAGAGGAGAATTCGAGCAGAGGAGTCCTTTCCTGCCGCCATCACGCCAGATAAGCGAATTGGCCAGCTGAGCTCAACATTATGTCCCCTCATCTTGAAATAACTTTATAAAAATTAACATTCAGAGGGGAATTTACTTGTCTTAAAATCAGGAACTGTGAACATCTCCAATAATAGTCCCTAAAAGACAAACTATTGAAGTCATGATGACCAATACCAACAGAGCTTGAACAAAACAAAACCAGTATTACCTCATTTTACTACTACACAACTGACACACATAGAACATTTGTAATAATATATGTCACTACAATATTCATATTAAATACATTCTGTACATAACTTGTAATTTAAATTGATTGTGATTCCTGGTTCCCTTGTAGTTGAATCAGGACACATATTCATTCATGCCAGTAATGAATACATATTGTTATTTGAAACGTTACTAGTGACTTCTTTAAGATATTCTCATAGAGTGTTATATGTATGTGAGTGTCACAGTGTTGTCAAGAGTAGTGGATTAAATTAAATTGTTTATCTGTCTGTTGTTGTGACTTACACTTCACCATACACATACCCTAGACACAAAACGTAGTCACCACACTATTCCAGAATAATTCTGACTGAGATATATAGATATGTGGCAGCAAGTAAGGTTATATATAATATACTACTCTTATTAGATATATATATACCTTCACAGCTGATCTCAGTCAGTACACTAAGTCCCTTATAAATATCTATAACATCCCACTTCAGAGATTAACATTGGTGGGTGGACAGAGAGAATGTGCCTGTTAATTGGCAGTTCACTAATGTACTTAGCAGAGGCATTTGTTTTCCTATTTTCCAAAAGTTCGTGGTTACAAGCTATCGGACGGTTCGAAGTACTGAAGTTACTACGCCACTCGTGTGAGAGAAGTACACTCATCACTAAGAAGTGACGTACACCACAGCTGCAGGACTCCCTTATATCAGTTAAGTGCTTTTAAAAAGGCACCAGCAAAAAAGGGCATAATTTTCTAACTATATCCTCACCCTAAATCTCTGTGAAGAGGAAATGTGATTCCAATATAAAAGTCACCAGCATTTTATTTGTTTTAAACTGTTAATACTAATTGATTATTAAATTTGTAGCATGTTATTTTAAAACTAAACAAACATAGTTGATTCAGTTATTCCATGTATGAAAGCAAACGTATGAGCCTGAATATTTCATATAAATATATATATTCATCTAGACATATATTTACCTCTAAACAGAGCTATACCACTATAAGAGGAAATTCGCTGAATTAACTCAGCTGAGGGCTTGAACGAGATAATAACGATAGCTTAAATTCTTCACAAAAGGCGACGGACAGATATCAGTTAACCATTGCTCAGCCCTATGCCGCATGCTTTTTGACATCTGGATTATCTTTTCAATACTCCCTTTGGATATAACCGCCATTACACTTCTCTCTACATCTCTGCCAAGAGTAATCTTGTGCGAATGTAAACACCTTTGACGACCCAGTTTAGATACTCTTGAGTTTTGGCCATTGTTGTACCACTACTGCAAAGCAGGAGAGGCAATCCGTGACAATCCCAGTGTCGTAAATTTATTTTGAGAGAAAGAGTCTTAGAAATACTGGTCCGGTTTAGAGTGGAGAATGGTGGTGAAAAGCTCAGTGATAGCAAATGTAGAGAGTAAATAGTTGCTTCACCGAGTGCTGGGGAGAGTAAAGACAGACTTATTTACGACAAATCGTTTCTCTCAATCTTTTCTTCAGACTCTAATGGTCAAACAATTATTTGCCAGTTTCCAGACACACATCTGCGCTCACACCGATTTTGGTGCTTCAAACACACAGACGCACGTGAATACAAGCTATATTAACAAATAGGAGAAATGTTGGGCTTTGGGTATTTCCAACACAGTACTAAATAAGTTTATGATGTTTATTAACCTTAAAAAATCAAATCACAAACAAATATCAAGTGTTACATAAAATTATCATAAGTACAGAAAATACAACTAACAAGGTGAGGGGGGTGAAGAAGATTGGTATCGACTAAGCCCTTCCCGCTTGTATTAGACAAAGATAAACCCAGTCCAAAGATAGATAGTTATCAGGAACATAGGTAATGTAACCTAACAGTGAAGTTAATTACTCTGAAAGAGGGGTTACAATATTAGGTATGGGTGGTAGAAAAAATCCTGTTATCCCAAATTGGGTTTCCCCTTTACTAAGCAAATTAAAGGGACGGGGGTAAACAGAGTTAACAAAATATCCCACTTAAAAGAACAATGCAGGGTATACTGAAAATGTATTACCCGGTAGGCAAATTAACAAATGGTTTTTCAAACAAATTAAAATCTCCTGTCATTCATGCACGCGCGTGAGGATCCACACTCATATATTCACTCACACTTACCGATTGCAGCATCAGACAATAGATAGAATTATATAAACAGAAATTACCCTCTAGACATGTGAAATTGTCTAGTACTTCGATGTCCCTCCCAGATGTAGCGAGGTTTGCTGATAGCAAATATTCCCACTTATCGCCGGACTTGAAGCCTAAGAGTTCTTGTGTTTTATTATATAAAAAGGAGTCTATGGGATGGCACTGACACAGTTCGACACAGGGGTGAAAATGAAGTGGTGGTAAAATTTCTTCAAGGCGTGATGTTAGCAACTGACCGGTAAAGTTTTTAATCCAGTGAGGAAAAAACTAGGCTCAGTCACAGTCAGGTAAATCGGTATTCTCTCACAGTAGAGCAGTAAATAAAATATCGGGACTGGCACTGTTCATCTTCCAGTTTATCTCACAGATTGAAATTAAATTTGATGATTTATTTAAATGTTCTTGGGTAGGCTTTCTTTCATGTAATTATGATAGCTAGGTCGCATCGGACCGCCACAAGTTTAAATTTAAAAATGTTTCATCAATATGTCTGGAAGTTTAAGAACCGAATCTGAAACTCTCTGTATGATTTCTTTATGCTGGGATTGCAAAGGTGATCATTCTATAGAAAAAGATAGAAAACCCATGACAACATAATCATACCTCAAAAATCAAATAATATTCTAACGCGCGATAAATTTACTGTTAAGGCTATTATATACACTCGCGTATTTAATTATTTATTTTAAAAAACACGTCACGAGTCTAATGGTTAAAATACACATCTATATATATAGGACTTAACTAAATTTATTAATTATAAATTCCTTCGCGACTTTTAAAAGTTACTTTAACATTAAAGCATCTATTATTTTTGGAAATATTATAATAGATATATCATTAACTTTACCACTGGAACTTTTGGGATGAGTTTAATTAAATAGATTTAAATAAACACAAAATCCAGTGAAATAAAATGAAAGAACTAGACCACTGATCACTTTAACAAATATATTATACCGTGCACAGAAACAGAAATCACTCCAATGTAGCCACCAATTCAGATGGAAATCTAGCAGAATTTCTACTATAGCTAGTGAATCTTAAATCTCTGGCGACCGAATGATAACATAGCTTCCTACGTGGTCTGTATATATCTAGCTGAAATGTAAGATGCGCGGGGCATGAGAAAATTGACACCTTTTTAGATCTCAGGAGACTTTTGGGGATCTGACCGCCAGACTAAAGAGAGAAGCCGCCCCTGATCTGACGTATCTCCGCTCGCTGCTTTCGCGTCGGCTTTCCCATTCGCTCCCACTGCGATCCGTTTCGTGTTTAACACCGAGATGCGAAATACCAGCAGGAAACTTGCGTCGCTCGTTTCAGGGACCACTACTGCCTTTGATAGCGCCGATAGTCTTTTTCCTGAGATCCCTCAGTCTGTTTGATCGTGTGCTGCTACTTTCTGTTTGATTCTGGCACCGCCTCCACTGGGCCAAGTTAATGAAGATACTGCATATGATTGCTCAAGAGATGTCCGTGGGCGTGATTTAATCTCTCCTTAAATCAATGCGATGACCAGAATGAACGGTAGATAAACTGTCCACATATTAATCAGCAAACGTGTTGACCATCTGTGTGGAACGGTTGCATAGCTAATGAGTTCGGGTGAAAAAAATCCCGTTTGACGAAAAGTTACCACAATATTCGGGGGCACTGATGCTATACGAAGGGGTCGTTACAAAAGGTCGTACTATATCATCCAACACTTCAGGGTCATTCAGGGTCAGCTGAGTTCGTCTGTCACACCCAGGACATGTTTTCTAATGGAAACCACGTCATCTTTAACTCTACAAATATGACTAGGTGCCTGTTCAGAGTCATTCACTTCCGCGGTGCAATCCAAAATAATGGAGCAATATCTCGCTTCTTGACCCCGTTGTTATACTTCTAAGGACTAAGCGACGTAAAAGATTTAACAGCTCGATGTATCTAGTTTTCCCACACAAGTGGTACTTTCCTATCTTGGTAGATACACTACTCAGGTGTTTAGGCGTCGTAACATCGTTACACCTTTCAGACAGTTCTATTAAGCCTAATAGGTTTCTACTTGTATTATTGACGATAAAAACCTTGTCCCAAACGCTATTGGAAGTCACGATATGCTTGACCAAAAACATAGCGATAAAAGGCTTGCAAATACGCTTTTGTCAAGGGTTTATCCTCCTGATTTATAAGTTGATGATGTACCTTAACAGTACCTTAATTCAAATGAAGCATCGATTCGCTCTTCACCTAATTGTAATATACCTTAACAAGATCTGATGACTTATCATCTATGAAGCGATCACTTGCATGTTTCCAGTCACGAAAACCAATTGTTTCAAGTTTTGAAGCATATCTAGTTTGGATAACCAGCAGCGAAAGCAAAACTTACCCGTGCAGTTCTATCAAGTCCCCGAAGAGACAAAGAAAAAAAAATGGCTACTGCACCTTTAATCAAATCGTAAAAGGAAATTAATGTAAGGATATGAATGGTTATGGCAGACTCATCATTAAAACAAATTGTTATTGAAACCATCACTGTACGATCACGTGAGTGCTTGGTGCATGCTTCCTGCAATAGGGTCAACTAGTGCTCTATATACAGGGCACTAGGGTCAACTACAGTGGTGTCTCGATGGTCCATCACGCACGCAAGGAAAAATTATGATGACGACGATGGGAAAGAAAGCGTACAGTCTGCACTTACAGAATATAGCAGCCATTGCCTTCACTTAATCTTCACCGTCGAATAATTTTCTCATTAAATAGTTGTTTCCTCTTTAAATACCAGTTGTTTCCTCTTTAAATACCAGTTGTTTCCTCTTTAAATACCAGTTGTTTCCTCTTTAAATACTAGTTGTTTCCTCTTTAAATACCAGTGTTGCTGTCATTTTTGACGGAGTCATCTGTCAAGTTATTTGCTTATGTTTTTATCATAAGAATAATTGTGTCTTTACCTGCGATGTCAGGTTGATTAGGGGTTGTCTTCCCTTGTTTATTCATTCATTGTGTTTGACCTTTAGGGTCAAAGGTAGACAGTTCGGGCGTATGCCCATGGGCAGGTTTTTTTAAGCGGGAGTTGAGTTAGACTTCCGGCAAGCCGGGGAGTGTCCTGGTTTCTGAAGGGACGAGAGTCCATTGTGTTTTTCGGGGAGAATCTTCGAAGTGACTGCACAGGCAGTTTTCCCCAGTGAATCTCTGTGCGTTGGAATGACAGCAGAGTTCCTTGTTAAGTTCTGTGGACTCGGTTACAGGTAATACCGACTTTTTCCATTACTATGCTTTCGGTAGCAGAACATGTTAGAAGATTGCCTAGTCTGTGAACTGCAGCTCACCGGTCCTCCATTTCAGAACTTATTTGTTGTGCTCAAGGTAGCCATCCAAGACTATTAGTCTTCATACCATCCAGAAATCCAGTGACAAAGATATATTGTGGGAACCGCAGATTGGCGGAATTTATGTCTACAATAAGCATTACTGCAGGGTTGATGGTAACCTGCTTATCAGAAGTACACAGCCGACGTCAGAACGAGGCCTGTGTTTTCGGCTATTATACTACAGCCTGATAATGTGCAATTGGCGGGGAATGCCAAGTTGCACCTATGTGTCAAAGTGATTAAGGTATCTGACGCGTTTAGTCAGTAATCCCAGGGCGACGCCACGAACTGTCCTTATTGAAGAACATTGTATTGACCATGCACGAATATTCAAATGTTTACCAGCTTGCTGAATGCCTAATGTATACCTATCGATTTCCGGTCAGCATGACCTTGTTTACACTGACTGTTCCTGTTGATACCATGTGTGTTCTCGTCAATAAATGTTTTGAAACGTGCCTGCAATGTCCAAGCATCCTTGACTACTGCATGTGAGTGTATGGGTTGCAGGGTCTACATATATACGAGCCTAAACACATTCGCGCCTTCATTCGCACCCACACTCAGTTCATCATACGCTCGCACTACACACCTAACAACATGTATACTGTCTTGGGCCAGTGATCACCTCAACAAGAGAAAAAGTACAGTTACAACCAGTTGTTTTCTTACTTACTTAGTCGTTCCCCTTCTACCGTGAGGTGTAGAGGTTTGGAAGAGAGAGCGCCAGACTATCCTATCGGCTGTCTTCCTCCTGGCCTGGTTCCATTCTAGTCCTCGGTCCTTCAGAGATTGTCTAATGTTGTCCTCCCAGCGGACTCTGGGTCGTCCTGGGCGTCTGGATCCCTGGCTCTTTGTTTTCCATGCTTGTCGTGGTAGCCGATCTTTCCCATTCTGCAGACATGGCCAAACCATCTTAGTTAGGACTGTTCTACTTGGTTCTGCAGGGGGTGGCATTTTAGGCCTTGACGTATCGTCTGGTTGCGGACCATGTCTCTTCTTGTTACTTCAACCACCTTCCTCAGATACCTCATTTCTGAAGTTTGGATCTGGCTTTTGTGGGTTGTAGTCATTGCCCATGACTCGCATCCATATGTCAAGACTGGGACATAGGTGGAGCGGTATACACCAGTTGTTTTCGTGTAAGTGAAACACCCTTCCGTTAATTTTCGGTTGTCCGCAGGCAAGAAAAAACAATCAATAGCTGAGGCTTACAAAACTTTAGGCAAAAGCGTTATGCTGGAAGAAAGTGCGCAGAAAGATATCATCGACGTGGATTCTTTTTCAGCCAATGTGATCTAGTTTTTTTCTGCAATGAAAATAAACTCTGTACGGAGTCCTCGTCTATTTCAGCAGCTGAACTGTACCTGGAGTCTATGGCATCCGAAATTTACTCTTTGTCAATAACACAGTCATAATCCGTTGGAGAACTTGTAGGAGGTACTGCTGTTGCATTATGAACAAGAAACGTACCCGACTATGCGCAACCTTCTTTACTTCATCGTCTTTCTGGGCTCTGTGTTTTCTGTTCTCAGTCCCAGATAGTTTCTGTTGCCTGATTGTTTAATGTTCAACATTGACACATAAAAATATAATAAAAAAAACTAGGTTTCAAATAATTTACAATATGCATCATGCTTGAGGAAACCTGTTAATATCATTACAAGGCAATCCATGTCCTGGAATGCCCAGGACATGATAGGTCGACAGAGACCAAATAAAACATAGAGAAGAGAATTGGGGACAGACATGAAGAGATGAAGAAGATACGGAAAGATCTAGAGCTCATGGCACGGGACGGGAAAGGTTGGCTGAAGATAGAGCTAAAAGGTCATGATGATTATGTCATGTTTGTGCACGTGGCTGTGTGTATTGTGCCCGACCGCTCGCACGCATGTACACATACGCCAACTATAATTTATTTATAATAGAGGAAATGAAAAATGTGTGTTTCTTGCAGATAACATCGAGATTGTTGCGTGTCTTTTAAATAATAACTGTCATTTTTGAATAACCGACTTGTTACTCTGGCCAAGATCACTGCTGGGGTAGAACCTGTAGACACCGCAAACAGCCAATATCGAACTGAAGCAGTAAAGTCACAAAAGGCGAAGTGGACAGAATACACACTGTTTATTTTTTGCGCTGAACGCTGCTCCAAATGCATTATAATAAAAGCCAATATATCAAATGGCATAACATATGCAGTCGTCGATATAACTCTGGACAGTCTGTTCGTATCAAGAACACTGTCCTTTTCAATCTTCAACGATTTATTATATCAGTCTCACCCGACATTAAGAATCCATACTCCCTTTACGAAGATAGCTAGATACACCTCACAAAAGATCTTGATGTACTAGTGATGGAACAACATAGGGATGTAGAACAATTATATATATTTCATGAGCTCAAACACTTTCGTGCACTCGCCATGACACACACACACACATCGAAGTCCTTGCAGACGATCTCTGCCTTCGGTCGTGGTTGAGTTAAAGTGTTAGAGTATTTCTCGAGTTAGACAATTGTAGTGAATTCGACAATGATAGTGAACTGACCAAATTATAGATTACACATAGATATTGTGTAAATATGGTGAACTTGAGACCAACCTGGAAGAGAATTCATTAAAGTTATCTCTCTCTCCAAGCCTCAACACACTTAAATAGTCTAAGCACCACCCGCTCTCTCTCTCTCTCTTTTCTCTTGTCAAAAATAGAGACTATAGTGAGAGCTTGTAATATTAAGTATGGATGAAAGGGTCGTGAACAGCGCGTTAATAAATGAGTAAAATTTATTAAAGAAGAAAAATATATGAAAATAATGCATATCAGCACAACAACAGAAACATCAATAATCTCATCAAATTTACAAATCTAATTAAACACCCACGGACACACAAACCACCCAACATAAAACCTGTAGAACATCCAGAAATGAATAAACAGAGTCTTCAATCCTTCCGTTTTTGGGGGACCACGATCAATACTCCAGGTAGTGTCTTTAGGTATATATATATATATATATATATATATATATATATATATATATATATATATATATATATATATATATATATATATATATATATATATATATATATATATATATATATATATATATATATATATATATATATATCCTCCTATAGGTGATGAATTTTTACTATTAAATACACTGTAGACACTATCCTGAAACCAGATAGACCACATCATGATTAACGGTAGATGGAGACATGCATTACAAGATGTGAAGGTAAGAAGAGGTGCAGATGTGGGAAGTGATCACCATTTAGTAGTAGCAAAACTGAAAGTGAAACTAAGAAGGGCTACACCAACTGTAACTACAAAGAAAAGGTTTGACATCAGCAAATTGAAGGACTCCCTTACCAGAAAAGCTTTTGCGGCCGACATAAAGAAAGGATATCAATTTGCCAAAAGTCAGGAAAAGACATTGACTGATGATATAGACCAGAATTTCAACACCATTTCAACAATATACAAAGAAAGCAGCAAATCATGCGTGGGATTCCAGGAAAGGAAGAAGCAAGACTGGATAACACCAGAAACATTAAACACCATAACGATGAGAAAGGAAATGAAAAGAAAGAAAACAGAAGCGAAGTCCCCCAGGTTAAAGCAACTATATAGCGAACAGTACAGTCAGCTGGACAAGGAAGTTAAACGCCAAACCCGAGCCAACAAAAGGAATTTCCTAAACGATCTTGCAAAACAGGCAGAGGAGGCAGCACTGAGAAATGAACAAAGCACAATATACAAAATAACTAAATTCATCAGCGGAAAACGAGGTGCAAACAAAATTACATTAGTAAGAGATAAGCAAGGTAATCTCATCACGACAGCAGAGGGACAGGAAACAAGATGGGCAGAGCACTTCAGAGAAACTCTGAACAAGGAACCACCAGAGACACAATTGAATGTTCCTGAAGCGGAAAACGATCTAGATGTGAATACAGACATTCCACGCAAAGAAGAAATCATCACAGCAATCAAAGGGTTAAAGAACGGCAAAGCTCCGGGCCATGATAACTTAAATGCAGAGCTATTTAAGACAGACCCTGAGCTAGCAGCAGAACTATTAGAACCACTATTTGCACAAGTCTGGAAAACGGGGACAACACCATCAGAGTGGAACAAAGGAATAATTGTCAAAATTCCCAAGAAGGGAGATCTTGCAGACTGCAATAATTGGAGAGGAATAACTCTTCTCTCAGTTCCCAGCAAAATACTAGGCAGGATAATTATACAGAGAATTTCAAAGGCAGTAGACCACAAACTGAGGAAAGAACAAGCAGGATTTAGAAAGAACAGGAGATGTGTAGATCATATATTCACTCTCAGGAACATTATAGAGCAGTGCTCAGAATGGCAAAGACAGCTTTACATTAATTTTGTTGATTTTGAAAAGGCTTTCGACAGCATTCATAGGGGCAGTTTATGGAAAATACTAAGGGCTTATGGAATTCCAAGCTGCATAATGTCAATCATAAAATGCCTCTATGCCAACTTTACGTGTAGTGTTGGGCAGAGCAACATAACCTTTGAGGTGGAGACAGGAGTACGACAGGGATGCCCCTTATCAACCACTCTATTTTTAACAGTCATAGACTGGGTGATGCGCCAGACAACAGAGGGCAGTCCAAGGGGAATAAGATGGACAACATTTTCTACATTGGAAGATCTGGAATATGCAGATGACATTGCACTACTAGCACATTCACATCAACACATCCAGGAAAAAACGGATAGACTTAATAAGTTTAGCCAGCAGGTGGGCTTGAATATCAATTTAAAGAAGTCTGAGGTCATGACGCTCAATGTGAGCAACCCTGAGCCCATATCAGTAAGGAATCAGCAATTGGTACAGACAGATACCTTCACATACCTAGGAAGCATAGTAACACCAGACGGCGGGACAGGCAGAGACATCAATGTCAGAATGAATAAGGCAAGAATAGCCTTCTTTAGCCTAAACAACATCTGGAAGTCCTCCCAATACAGCACAAGCACAAAATTAAGATTATATCAGAGCTGTGTGCTTTCTGTGCTTCTCTATGGTGCGGAATGCTGGAGAGTTACAGAGAAGGAAATGTCGAAATTGTCCTCTTTTCACACAACATGCCTAAGAAAAATGTACCGAATCTTTTAGCCAAATACCATCACTAACCAAGATCTGCTTACTCGTAGCAAGCAAGAGGACATGCACACCATCATAGCTGGCAGACGCTGGAGCTGGGTTGGTCATGTCCTCAGAAGAGACCCCAATGCCATCACAAGAACAGCTATGCTTTGGACCCCTGAAGGAAAACGAAAGAGAGGCCGACCAAAAATAACCTGGCGGAGGACTGTGGAGGGTGAGATGCAAAGAATGAACCAGAGTTGGGGCACTGTACGAAGGATTGCCACCGACCGAGCAAAGTGGAATCAATTTGTTGTTGCCCTACAAGACGCCACTAGGCGTGATGGCCACTGACTGCTTTGACGGTCGGCGGCTAAGGAGCAAAGAAAAAGAAGAAGACACTATCCATGCACTGGTGGTTACACCCTAATAGCGAGAGAGGCTTGTAGATTTCTCTGTCTATATTCGGCTGACCGCTAATATGTGCGGGGTTTTAAATGACCAGACACACACCCAAGACTAGGTCACTTTAGTACAAATGGTTCCTTGCGCTATTATCCCGGCACGTGAAATTAGGCCTGCGTACTTGGTTTTAATCCTGTTGGCTGGCTTGAACTCTTATTTGTGACTGAGTGCTCCGTTTAAGCACAAACACAGTCTGGTGTTTCAATTCTGCTGAAGACGCTGGTCTGATAGATATGTTAGAAGTCGCAATGCTCTGACTTGTGATCAAGAGGCGAGTAAGAAACCACTACTGCCAAATTCAATTTCAGATTTTGCTTTGGCTCCTTAAACACTGCGTGAGCTTATTTCCCATTAGAGGGATGGGCGTTGACAAAGGGTTGTATTTCAGGTAGGGGTGACAACTCGTGGGGCTAATTGCTTTCAGAAACCGCGAGATCGAAGAGATTGTGACGTTCTTCGCCTGACTGGAATCCGGCTATAGCAATGCGGTGCCCTGAAACCCAAGATGATGAGAAAATAGGCAACACAATTTAGTTCTGCTGTGCTAACATCTGCCTTAGTCTCATTTGTTCATCTACGGGCAGAAAATTTTTACGAGTGTCCTGACTGAGTAACCTATCTCAATTTATAGTCTACAAATGACGCTACCCCAGGACCTGTACCCACAGATGTTCGGCATAAAACGTAATCATAGACAAAAGTTATTCTAGAAGACAACAGTGTCGTGAGAAAGTTTCATAGACAATACATAATATTATTCTGTGAGCGATCAGGGGCCACAACAAAATCTCTCAGAACGAACGAGAGTTTTTGTCTCCCATTATATCTCGCTACCATCTGTATTAGGCTAGCGGTTCGCTTCAAAGAAACTCTTGCTCGCTGGAGATCAAACCTGTTACGGGCCACACGCATTTCCCCGAGTCAGACAACACCAGGTGCGGCTTAGGTAATATTATCGTAAGCTGAGCTAACCGCTACTGACCAGTGGGGAATTTATAATGAAGGCCAGAACGAAAACAAACCGCGGGGTGGGGTCTGAGAGGGGAATAATTGGCTGCGTAGGTAAAATCTGGAAGAAAAGAAACTGGCAGTGCAAAACCCCCGAGGAAACCAGAACATTACAAGATAAGAAAAATGAGATGTGTTGGTAAAATAAAATTATCAGTCAAATCTGTGACACCTTCTGCATTCCTAGTTTTCACATCTGCCAATCTACACTATAGAGGCAATGACGTCACTTCCTGTATTAATAAATGACTCCGTATAAAATAAACAAACAAGGAGCTCTGTCGAGCTAAATAATGATATCGACACAATCGTTATGAATTTTAATCATAACAGAGATAAACTGTGTGTTCTGTAGACGTAACCCGCGAGAGTCAGTTCACGGTTTTAAAACACGGGTTAGATTAAACAGGTGAACATCTGTATTTCTTGACAAATCTAAACCAACGCTGTCGATCCCGAACTTGTGATGAGACTCAGCAATGTTGTGATAATTCCTCGGGACTCCAGGAGTTTAACCTCGTCAGCCCTGATAATTGATTAATAAGCAAAAATAAAATTTTGAATTTCAGCTACTATCCCCTACACTTAAGACGTTTTCTTAACTTTAAGTTAATGACTTGACGGAAACATTTATTTATGTCTCGCTCGCTCCCGTTGTCCCCTGGCCTTTAAATGCCAGGGTGGTGGCCCAACTTCAAGGCAGGCCGTACGGATATTCCTCAATAATTTTCAAAAGTACTTTTTTCAGGTGTTCGTAATTCAGAGTTTTAATATTTAAAAGTAGACTGGTCATGTAGACTTTGGCTAAAGAATGTCAAACATATGAGACTTAAGAAACATTAACAAATAGGATGTAATTAGAAACTGCAATTTAAAACAACATAAAAAGCAGGAAACTATGTGTATAATCTTGGGGGTCAAGTTGTGGCCTATCTATTACAAGTCGTGTTATTCTTCTACTGGGCTATTTGATTCAGATATAGAATAGATAACAACGTTGTATGAGCTCTGGTTGAGTGTCATGGGAAACTGCACAGAATATGTATTCAGTTACATACTTTCGTTTAAAAAAAAAATAAATTTAGTAAATATTTTCAAGCGGCGTATCTTTAAAAGTTAATAGACCTGGCGCCCTTTTACCCATAGCTCCCAGGGTGACCACCCAGATCGCCCTGCCCTAAGGCCGGCTCTAGTTCACACTATATTACTGTTCTCTTGTCGGAATATGCGTGCCTGCTCTCATCTGCTTGTATAAATAGAAAATGAATTATATGCCTTTTTTTACTTGTCGTAAAACAACATTATTTCTTAAAATCTGTCTTCGCTGTGGAGTTCCGCGTGGAGCATAGGCCTTGCCACACACTCCCCGACCACATCTACTTCCCAGGGTTCTCCGAGGAGACAAAACAAGAATAGGCAACTGTTTCCTCGTGCAAGTCGTAAGTGACGATTGATATAAGGTTATTTATAGGACTAGCAACATCATTATGTACACGAAGAACTGCTGCAGAATCACCCTCTGCAAGAACACAGGAACGCGTTGTTGCAGACTATATGCAACAACAACAAAGAAGGTCCAGATTTTCATAAATATTTGATGCTCATAAAAAATAAGGTTTCAACCGGATCACCGGTGGTATACTGACGGAAAGAGCCAGACAAAAACCAGTGGCCAGGAAAAGACGTTGGGTTTGGATATGACATACATTAAGGAAGCCAGCTGGTAGCATTGGCAGTCTTTTTTCTTGAGAGTCAAAGGTCAGAGAAATAGACGGAGACCTGAACCATTTAGAAATGTGGAGACAGACAAGACATGGATAAAGAAGACATGAAAAGGTCTTGGGCAGACGGCACAGGACGTAAAAGCTTGGCGGGAATTTATTGAAGACCTACCATCCAAATGGAGTTGAGAAGTAATAAAGATGAAGTAAATCAATTAGTCAGTCAGTCAATCACTCACTCAATCAGTCAGTCAATCACTCACTCAATCAGTCAGTGCATTTGACATCCAGCCTAGAAAAAGAAATACTGTTTCCTCAGGCATGTCGTTAGAGACACTTGCTACATGGTTGTGCGTATGGCTGGTAACCTCACCATGTAAAACAACACATTGCTATATAAACCATCACTGCCAGGTCACATGACTGCTTTGGCGCATGCTTCTTTAAATGGACCTGTTGCTGTGGGGTGCGGCATATGGAGCGAAATGGAAAACGATGATGATAATGATAATGGGAAGAAAACTATCAACATTCTTTAGACATGATGTGACAAGACGAAAATTGGAATACATTTTGACATTTGTAAGACTGAAGTACAACGTGATAGAGAATGATGAAGGACAACGTGATAGAGAATGATGAAGGACAACGTCATAGAGAATGATGAAGGACAACGTGATAGTTGATGAAGGATAACGTGATAGAGATTGATGAAGGACAACGTGATAGAGAATGATGAAGGACAACGTCATAGAGAATGATGAAGGACAACGTGATAGAGATTGATGAAGGACAACGTCATAGAGATTGATGAAGGACAACGTGATAGTTGATGAAGGATAACGTGATGGAGATTGATGAAGGACAACGTGATAGAGATTGATGAAGGACAACGTCATAGAGATTGATGAAGGACAACGTGATAGAGAATGACAAAAAGGAAAAGATAGTGGACAGTTTGACATCATGGTCAATGTTCCCTCTAATCTGTACGTGTGCGCGCGCACAAAGGTTATGAAATCAGTGGACATAAGAAATTAAGCAGGGCACCACAAAAACAAGAAATAATAATAAAAATATGATACTAATAAAACAAAAAGGGTTTTACATACACTCATATTTAGTGCGTCCGCATATTAGTTACTGGGGACAACAACTGTACAATTTGACATTTTTGCGCGCGTAGACCATTAACAATTAGAGGGAACATTGATGATGGCATACTCAACAGTATAATTTATAAGCACCACTGGTAACATGAAGTTGTGGAAATACGTGATAACCTTCGCCAGCAGACATGGTTCGTGAAGAAGTAAGTGTCTGGCCTATTGTAGCTCACCTGACTGTCTTGTCTGAACTACTGTAGTGTGCCTACGTACTCATGAAGCCGTGAATAATGACTTGGAGACGGCCTACAGTTTTGTTAAACCTGAACCTGCTTGTACAGCACAGACGTGACCCACATTTGTCACACTTGACAGAGACGTAGACGGATGTTCCTGCTTCGGGACAGGATGAAAGAAAAAGTTCTGTCAGCCAGTTATGCCACTTTCAGTTTTTTAAGTTTAAGAGAATTACTTCTATATTTTTCAGAATCTGAAAATAGTTATAGCCGGATTCACAACAATTGAGGAAGAGATTAACATGCTTTTTTTATACAGGGTGTCTATAGAGTCCGTGTGGCACTTTCAACTTTAATAACTTTGATTGTACACACGATAGAATTGCACTGTAAACAGCAAATGACAGTATAATTTATTAAGTTTTAACACAAGACAGTTCAAAGTGTTAGGCCTCTACATAACCACCATCTTTTGTGACATATCATTCAGTTAGATTTCCAAACACACTGTTAACCTTTTCTTTGACTCGGATATTTTTAATCAGTTACAGGATGTGAAAAAAAAATTATCACAAAAATGTTAACACTAACACACACACAAAATATGATGCTTTTGTATGCTGTTTACATTGTGTTTCTGTCACGCGTACATCCAAAGTTATTAAAGTTGCACAAGAACTTTATAGGCCCCCTGTAAATGGTACATCATAAGTTAGACATTTCTGAATTCTAATTAATTTCTAACTTAGACAATTTATAGTAACCAGAAAAATACACTTTCATATTGAGTGCCAGTACAATGTAGTATCACTGAAATTGTATGCCGATACTACCTATTCCATCAATGCGGAACTCATGGACAGAACCAGACAAGCACCATTAAAATAAGGTGTGAACATGCTCCGCAAGATGATGATATGAATATTGAACCTGCAGCTGTGGTCCAAAAACAGGTACTTAACACCGCGGGTAAGGCGGGATAGTTGTGAAGGACAATTACTTTACCATGCGACAGCAGGCGAAATGATGGCGCCTTCACCTCTCACATCCGGACTGCTCTTTGTGGATTCGACTTTTGACTCAAAGGTTATCTGAGTCTGCGGACAGACATCGGTCTGTCAAGGCAAGGACCATCGTCTAGAATCGAAGCAACTAACAAAGAAATGAGAACGACTTTAATGGGGATGGCGTTTTTCTGTGTTAAACGTCCCATTGTCCCTATAAATTCACAGCAGGATGCAAAGTTGTTGTGTTTCTTAAAAACATTTTCTGCTTTTACTGATATTTCAGTTAACAATGTAATTTTAACCTAAACAATATTAAGACGGAAGTAGTTTCCATTTCTGAGAAACAGGATTTCCAAGAAAGAAAAATAAATGTAAATATAACAAAACTGAAAACCGATTCATATACATAAATGTCTGGGCACATTAATAAACATCAGACTGAAAACATACTTACTTAGTCGTGAGGTGTAGAGGTTTGGAACAGAGAGCGCCATACTATCCTATCGGCTGTCTTTTTTCTGGCCTGATTCCATTCTAGTGCTCGGTCCTTCAGCGATTGTCTAATGTTGTCCTCCCAGCGCACTCTGAGTCGTCCTGGAGGTCTGGACAGACAGAAAACGCAAATTAGAAATACAGAGCGGACTAGCCGACGACAAGCTGAATTTTATCAAAACTCAAACTTACTACACATGTATTTGAAAAAGGCAAACATTTTCCCCTTCTCATCCATATTTTTTGCCACGTTTTTCCCAAATTCCTTGAGAAATATGTGACTATAGCACGTTTCACTATAGCACGTTTCACTAGCTTTGCCCAACTTCAAATGTAATTATCTGATTAACCGTCTAACGTATTAATGCCATTTTTTGCATACGATGTTATATTGGGTTAGACCCAACAAATATATACTTTATATCTGTGCATCTTGTCCAGTTCCCACAAACGGATGAAATCCTTTGATCTTTGTCGGCATACTAATTATTGTGTATCGAAAAAAGAAATTTTACCACTTCAGTCACAGATTCTGTGAATTGAATAGGCATAGGCGTGTCTACTATTACAATAATGTGGCCATCACGTTTGCATATGAATACCTGTTGAAGATGATTTCTTAAATGATCTGCATGGGAGATACTCGTGACATTGTTTGTCATTGACATTTAATGCGCTACCAAACTGGACCTTCATTGATCTGATTATTTCAATAGGTATCACCACTTTGCGGTTCATAAATATCATAATGGAAAGTTTCTCCTCTACTGTGCTTGTAAATAACGGTAAGGTCATCTTTAAAGAAATTAAACTTCATCCGAATCATAATCAGATGTCTCTGAGAAATTGATAATCAATCTCGGCTGAATGAAGGACAAACCATCATTCGTCCAATATTCCTCTTCCTCTTGTAACACATGGTTCTCACATTTCTTCCAATAATCCCTGGCTATGTTCGAGATGGCGGCTTTTGTAAGTATTTCAACATCTTTTAATTTGAACGTCCTATTTTCTGTTGCTACCTGTTCCTTAATTTTAGCCCAGACTAATTCTATTGGGTTTAAGTGAGAATGGTAAGGAGGCAATCTTAAACATCTGTGACCATGTTCATGGATTGCCTTGTCTATGTGAAATATCTTTGTATGCTGTGTATTTTTTACAATTTCAAGTAATTCAGGCTTCAGGGACATTTCGTTGAATGGAATGTTGTTTTTGGTCAGCCAAATCTTTATTACATCTTTAGTTCTTGATGAATTAGGAACTTTATCTTCTGGTGCCACAACGTTGTGATATGAAGCATTGTCCATTATCAAACACGACGGTCTATCCAATGAAGGAAGTACATGATTCACAATCCAATCTTGAAATATCTTGCCATTCATCTCTGTATGATAATTACTATTATCTGTGGATTTTGAAACAAATATGAGTTCAGTATTATTTAGAAGCCCATGATGGCTGCTTCCTGCATGTGCAATTATTAGGCGCTGTCCTTTGCTGCTTGGTACTAGTCTCTTAGTTGTTCCATCAGATGATTGCCATTCTCGTTCATTACTGTGGTGCGCATTGATCCAAGTTTCATCTAAATACACAAAATCATAACAATCTCTTCTCATTTCTCTGACCTCGCGTAAATATTTGCTTCTCATTGCAACTATATGAGGCTTCTCACAAATAAGGTTTCTACCACCAACATATTTTCTAAAAGTGAATCCCAAACTCCTAATAGTCCTCCATAACGTAGATTTGGAAATATCAATGTCATTATTCTTTCTTAACCAAATTTTCAATTTCCTTAAAGTCACTGCCTCATTATTGTGAAACATATTGCAAATTTCTCTGCGGATCAATTCTCTGTCAAAATTATCCACCACTCTTGGCCTAATTTTCGTGTGTAAATTACTGGAATTAGACATTTCAGATGTCGCTATCCAGCGATGGTCATATATCGGTCATGTCCTACGAATGCAAAACAACAGAATACCACTACAGGCGCTCACTTGGGTTCCTGAGGGTAAGAGGAAAAAAGGAAGACCAAAAGAAACACTCAGAAGAACAATAATAAGAGAAGGAAGAACGTTGGGCCTAAATAATGTGCAAGAGCTAAGAGGAGTGGCGTCACAACGAACAACCTGGAGAGCGCTGGTTTCTGCCTTATGCGCCGTGTTTGGTGCTATAGCTTTGCCCAACTTCAAAATGCTATGTCTCAGCGAATATATAACGCATATAAGTGAAATTTTGTGTGTGAAATTGAAATGGTATAGACCCTATGAATTAAATTTTTCATTAAAATGCGGCCATTGGTTTCAATTTTCGTCTCTTTGCGATATAATATAAAATCCTACTTGCCAACACACATCACACGCACACATATTGAAATGTCTACAGTAAATTATACGACCTCATTTGCACATTTTTGGTTTATCAAGTATTTGGCATGATTTTTTGAGTGAAATTGCGTGAAATCGCACTTCTTGAACATAAAACAGTTTATATCCGGTGCAACGCACACATTGTCAATCAGAGGTGTGTCTACAAAAATTATTGTGTGGTTAAGAAGGAAAAATGAGTCTGCGAGTACATTTTATGACATTACAGCAAATCACAAATAGGATTTTTAAGTATTTCTGCAATGAAGCTACTCGAGGAAAACTATATCATTCTATTTCAAACCCACAAAAGAGGACTATTCACGCCTTGGGGATAAGCAAACGATCATTGCACCGTTGGATAGCGACATCTGAAATGTCTAATTCCAGTGTTTTACACACGAAAATTAGGCCAAGAGTGGTGGATAGTTTTGACAGAGAATTGATCCGCAGAGAAATTTGCAATATGTTTCACAATAATGAGGCAGTGACTTTAAGGAAATTGAAAATTTGGTTAAGAAAGAATAATGACATTGATATTTCCAAATCTACGCTATGGAGGACTATTAGGAGTTTGGGATTCACTTTTAGAAAATATGTTGGTGGTAGAAACCTTATTTGTGAGAAGCCTCATATAGTTGCAATGAGAAGCAAATATTTACGCGAGGTCAGAGAAATGAGAAGAGATTGTTATGATTTTGTGTATTTAGATGAAACTTGGATCAATGCGCACCACAGTAATGAACGAGAATGGCAATCATCTGATGGAACAACTAAGAGACTAGTACCAAGCAGCAAAGGACAGCGCCTAATAATTGCACATGCAGGAAGCAGCCATCAGGGGCTTCTAAATAATACTGAACTCATATTTGTTTAAAAATCCACAGATAATAGGGATTATCATACAGAGATGAATGGCAAGATATTTCAAGATTGGATTGTGAATCATGTACTTCCTTCATTGGATAGACCGTCGTGTTTGATAATGGACAATGCTTCATATCACAACGTTGTGGCACCAGAAGATAAAGTTCCTAATTCATCAAGTACTAAAGATGTAATAAAGATTTGGCTGACCAAAAACGACATTCCATTCAACGCAATGTCCCTGAAGCCTGATTTACTTGAAATTGTAAAAAATACACAGCATACAAAGATATTTCACATAGACAAGGCAATCCATGAACATGGTCACAGATGTTTAAGATTGCCTCCTTACCATTCTCACTTAAACCCAATAGAATTAGTCTGGGCTAAAATTAAGGAACAGGTAGCAACAGAAAATAGGACGTTCAAATTAAAAGATGTTGAAATACTTACAAAAGCCGCCATCTCGAACATAGCCAGGGATTATTGGAAGAAATGTGAGAACCATGTGTTACAAGAGGAAGAGGAATATTGGACGAATGATGGTTTGTCCTTCATTCAGCCGAGATTGATTATCAATTTCTCAGAGACATCTGATTATGATTCGGATGAAGTTTAATTTCTTTAAAGATGACCTTACCGTTATTTACAAGCACAGTAGAGGAGAAACTTTCCATTATGATATTTATGAACCGCAAAGTGGTGATACCTATTGAAATAATCAGATCAATGAAGGTCCAGTTTGGTAGCGCATTAAATGTCAATGACAAACAATGTCACGAGTATCTCCCATGCAGATCATTTAAGAAATCATCTTCAACAGGTATTCATATGCAAACGTGATGGCCACATTATTGTAATAGTAGACACGCCTATGCCTATTCAATTCACAGATTCTGTGAATTGAAGTGGTAAAATTTCTTTTTTCGATACACAATAATTAGTATGCCGACAAAGATCAAAGGATTTCATCCGTTTGTGGGAACTGGACAAGATGCACAGATATAAAGTATATATTTATAACCAATATAACATCGTATGCAAAAAATTCTAGATAACGCGCACCAAATGATCGTGATGCCATATGAAGTGTGTAAGATGTGTTCGAGTCAAAACAATGTTCATAACAACAATGCAAACAGTGCAATGGCCACATAGGACGTCAGTAATAGTCAATGACACGACGTTTTTCTTCATTATTTATTGCCAGTGACAAAATTGGTCAATTCACAGAATCACAGCAACATTCAATACAGCAATAGACGGTAGACAGCATTACAATGATGAGTCAGATGCATGTTATATTTCATAGTGCTGTAAATGTAGTCAGGTGGAAAACTCCATCCTTTTCTATAACAGCCAGGAGATAACCAGATGTATGAGATCAGTTCACTCTCCTTAGTTTGACTTCAGCAAGACAGACACGTCTGCCGAAGTATAAATAATGTCCTCAAGAATATCCTCTAGATAATAAAGGTTTCTAAACCTAGTTCATTTAACAAAGTAGCAAGTAATGGTCCTTGGTACATGCATCAACCGATGCAGTACAATGCAGCGACATGTAAGCTGGGAAAGAACATCTCGTGACGACGACTTTCGGAGACAGGCTATGAATCGAAATCGCTCACGACCCAAAATCGATAGAGTTAATGAAAAAGTCAATTTACCTTGCTTTCAAGAAATACAGAAATATCACGCCTCCCGGACATTGGGAAAACACTTCTTAATCTCGATAAACGAAATATCCAAAGAGGACTACACACCAACAGAAAAGCGAGATCTTCAACGAGGCATCTCTTTCGCCATTCCAAATCGCTCACTCCCACTAGTGGTGGGCGGAAACCGATCGACCAAAAAGCAAGACAAGTCATGCGCAGTCCAGCGCAAAAATGGACCACATCAAAATTACTAACGCGAGATTTGCTTAGGTTGCAAGCATTATAAAACAGATATTGAAATAAAACGATGTTGCGAGAATTTATCACGCAACAGGCATTAATACGTTAGACGGTTAATCAGATAATTACATTTGAAGTTGGGCAAAGCTAGTGAAACGTGCTATAGTAATGTTCTCCCTGTGTGTATTTTACTTTTGTTAGAGTCAGCAAGCATTTCCATAAGCAGGTATTCACGAATTAAAACTGTGTTTATTCTGTTTCAGGGTATAGGATTGTACTCTAACGACACAACCGACAGCTCGTTCATTGTGAGAAAGAGAAGTGACCGATCAGATTTTATTCTGGTAGGTTGGAAGTCTTGTCTTTAATGTTGAATCGTTGTTATTATTTGTTCTATCCATGCTTTTCTCTTCTGTTTTTTTTTTTTTTTTAGTTGGTCGCTGAACTGAAATATTTCTCATCCGCTACACATTTTTTAGCATGTCCATTTTTTTGTATTTTCATGTTGATCATTAAAAAAAAAACATACCTCTGATTTTCATTTCGACTTTGCTTGTTTCTTGATTTTGATAACAATATTTTTATTGAGTTATTTCTTGTTTTCCGCAACCACATTTTTCCTCCAGTTATTTACAGATTTTGACATAAACATTTTATGTTTCTATTTGTTTATTGACTTTGGCATAAATATTAGTTTTCCACTTGTTTATTGATTTCCACATCTAAATTTCATCTCCAAAATTCTTCTCAAAACAGACGCAGACTACAGGCAACTATTGTCAAGTTGTACCTAGGGTTTACAACAATGTCATGTAAAACATTGCTAGAGAAAACGCCTCTGTAAGAGCACAAGAGGGGGTTTTGTCACAGGCTTCTTGAAAGGGGATTAGCTGCAGTAGTCACTCTATGCTCTGTAAGGATCGAAAAAGGAGATGAATGAAAATGAAGTCATAACATAAAAAAATGTGTCAACCATCATTTCAAACCAGTACAAATGTCATATCACCTGAATATGAGTGTCACAATTATGCTGAGCACATAAAAATGTATCACTGTGACAAAGTAATATATACAGCCGTTACATTTTCCTGTGACACACTTCGACCCTCTCCTGTGTCCTTCTTTCTCTTTCTCACCAGGTCCTTGTCGTACTTTTTCACTTCATCGACCATGGTCATCTTGTCACCCAACCCGGTTTACCTGACCGTTTGACCTGTTTTAAAGCCATATTGCCATCTGTTTGTTTTCTGTGAAGTTGTTAGCGTACTGAGCAGGTATTCGCCTGTCAGATTACGTAACAAACTTCCGGCCGGACGGAAAATGTATCTGACTGTTTAAAACAGCCGGCAAATTGCGACAAACACTTGTGGGATGAATTTAATATCTACACAACAGATGACATTTTTAGATAACGTATTAGTTTTGCAAACATGACGTGCCCAAATACACGGCCTATCTTCTCCATTTTATCTAGACAGGACCAGCTGGAAAGGTTGGACAAACAGGGATGTCGGAAGAAAGCGATCTTGAGATTGGTGCACGAGGAATGATATAACACTTCTGTCACGGAATTGCTTCCCCTGCTTTGCAGTAGATGTCCAACAGTGGCCAAAACTCAAAAGTATCTAATATGGGTCTTCAAAGGTGTCTACTTTCGCGCAAGATTACTCTTGGCAGAGCTGTAGATAGAAGGATAATGATGCTTCTATCTCAAGGGAGTTATCATAAGATATTTCAGATGTCAAGAACAATGCTGCGTTGGGCAGGGCAATTGTTAACTTATTTTTGATCCGCCGCCTTTTATGAAGAATTAAGCAATTATTAATTTCACCTCGTTCAAGCCCCCACCCTCTTTTATTCAGTGAAATTCTTCTTATTATGGTATAGCTCTGTTTAGAGTGTATTTAGTAAATTGACTGAGACAAACATGCAATACATTCAAAATTACAAAATCGACGTTAAAGTTGTATATTTAAAAATAACATATTTAATAATCACTTAGGGTTTAACAGGTTTTAACAAAAGAATGAATAATTATTTATCAGAAAAATTATCACCACTGTGTGATGGAATGATAGTTTGTAAAGGAGGTCACTTGGCAGCTTTTATGTGTTACTTATCTGTCAGTGACGGTTCTGCTCCTTCTGATGTTTTGGTTCTGGGTAGACGGATCGCTGATCCTGCTCGTCACTGGTCAAGGTTTTATGGCGCAGCACGTTCCCACAAGTGTCAGGGAGTGTCTACGAAGTTGGTCCCGCGTCTTAAAGCCCCGTCTGATGATGGTATTTAGCTTCAACTGCAGGTCACTGGTACCCTTCTTGTTCCATCGATAATACCCTCAATTGGTGCTACCAAGCCAATCATGGCTCACAGACTGTTTGCTCAGGGAAATAGGTTAAGGCACTTGCGAAGGTCTTTTACACGTTTCTTGGGGGTCGTTACTTTAACAATAAATTCCCACTCTGACTCCGTGTTTTCAGTTTCCTCAGATCTCGGTTTTCCTTATTAAAATGATAGAGTTTTCCCGGGCTGTTTAAGTCCTTCAAAATGCTCCAAAAAAGTTCGGTCTGATAACTGGAATTGATTCTAGCCTTAACTCTGGCAGTCTAGTTGTCGTCTTGGCAAACGATTCTCACAGTGATTTAGACTTGCAAAAAGTGTCAGATTATATTGCAAGTTTTCCCCCGCTATGTTTGACTGTAGGGACCAACGCCCAATCGACGCAATTGTTATTCGCGCATCAAAGTATCAGCCAATCTTATTTGAACGTTTAAATTTATGACAACTTTATGATGAAATATTTTGCATGACTCATCAAATGCAAAATTTCAAACGTTACTTTTCTAAAATTGGGCTGTAAACCTCCGATTATTACTTAGTCAAGTTACGTCTCTCACACTTCAACATGTCCTCCCAGATTGGGTTTTTATTTGACTTGCCTATCCCACGTAATTCAACCGTCGTTAACAGACTATGACTCGGCAAAATTTGGCCGTCTTGTCTGGACATTTTGTGGTTTATCCGCACCTCCAAAATGCAAGTCTATTAATCTGTAGAAGCGTAAAGGATTACTCCCATCTTGTGCAAACACCGTCATTCCTTTCACATGGGATCAAATGTGAGACCGCCACTTTTTTTTGACCCAATTAGTCCCTCAAGAATGGGCCGGCGAATTGAAATGAATTGAAGTGGGAAAGTTGTGTAAACATTGACCTTCAAGTGAGTTTTCTGTGTTGACAAATAAGGGCAGGGGAGAGAGAAATAACAAAATATCACTCGCACAGGAATGTAATGCAATCCTGCCGGAGTGGACTTGAGAGCGCGCAAACCTTTTTGTGACAACTTCCGATGACTTTGTTGTAATAAACAACTATGAGAAATTAACACACTGGTAGAGGTTTACCAGACGTAATAATTAGGATAGATCAGCGCTGTCGTGATTTTGGTAAACATGACAAGTAACACGGAAGTGGCAAGACCTTATATGGTCATACAGTCTGTTAGGATGAGTTTGAAAATAATATGTAAGGGGCAATGTACTATGCCAGTGGAACCTTATGGGAAGCCATGTGTATTGGAAAAAATCGCTTATAATCTACAGCATTTTGAGACTTACACACTGACTTCCATCTTCGTTAAAGGGAAATCATAGATAGCCAGGATAACCATTAATATTAAGTTTCCACTATAGGACAGGCCGTAAGACTGGAAGTGAATTCTATCATTAGAAAGGAGTAACTCCAGAGTTATCACTTTGCGCCCCAAGTTCTATGTTCCTACTTCAAGTGCACCCAGTTAGTCACCTAACCCACCTGAAGGTCTACTGCATCTTAAAACAGCTGCACGACATATTACAGCCGTTTTCTGTGCATGAAGTCAGGATTTAATTCAAATCTATTGGGGTAAGTTGTATCATGTATATTATATCATTTTATTCTTGCATTTGACATGTATACGTTTGCTTGTGGATGTAAATTTGCATTTGAGGGCTGGCAACCTCATTATATAAAAGGACAGCCACATAAACCACCATTGCGAGAGCTGCTGACTGCTTCGAGCGAGTTTTGAAACAAGGAGTCAACAGCAGAGGTAGCCCCAGGCTCCATAGGAAGCAGGGAGGAGTTGCTGATATCATGCTGTATATATACCTATTATGCTTACATTTTAGTAAGTTTTATATGTATATTTATACATGTAAAGAATGTTTGAACTGCCGTCTTCCGCTGTCCAAAAACACTTTTCTATGACTCAGTGGGTTCAGATTTAATGGTCAGGGATAGGGGCAAAAAGTCAGAGGAAGATGAAATGGTGGATAGTAGCGGAATTACCTGATGTTTGTATCGGGAGACCAGATACTTAGAAGGAAAATTTGTCTACTTTCAGTCTTTTTGTACCAGTTGCCTGAAGTCAACGCTAGACGCTGACAACAGACGGATCTTGAGTACACGTCACGAAGCAACCTAAGTCGTAACCCCGGTCATGTGCAAGGGAAGTGCTGCTGCCAAAAGATTCAACTCCTGAAGAGAAGGAACAGTGCAACAACCTCTGGGGACTAGCAGTGACGGAACCAGACTCTAGCTGACCACACACGACTGTTAAGTACAATACTAGCACAGAAAATGGTCAATTTTTCTTACCCACCTACAACTATGACCTTCAAGTGAAAAAAAAATGTTAACTGTTTTGTTTTGATAAAACATCTTTATTTATTGTACTTTGTCAGCCAATAATTGATTATTAAACCTGTTTATATCTAAATATAAATCTAGACTCGAATTAATCACTATTGGGTGAATTTTGTGTCTGCACGTGTGGTTCAGTTTAAAAAATATATATATATAACCATACAGAGCTATACATATTAAATTAATATTTTACGAATCACATTTAGCTGGGGGCTCATAAAACACGAGTCAAAAACTGTCCTCACAGAAGGAGCGGAGAATAATACATTTATAACACGTTAGATGATCTCAGTTGTTATACTTTCTATGCGTTCAGGTGAGGCTCCGTGATATAAAAGCATTATTCTTCTATTCATATGTCCGCCAAGAGTAGTCTTGAGTGAAGGTTGATGACCTTTGAAAACCCACATCCTTTTACTCGAAGTTGGCCATTCTTTAACCACTACTGCAGAGCAGGGGAGACAACAACCTGCTACAGTCACTATCATTTCAAACCAGTACAAATTTAACATCACCTGAATATGAGTGTCACGATTATGTTGACCACATAAAAATGTGTCACCATCATTTCAAAGCAGTAATAATTTCACATCACTTGAATATGAGTGTCACGATTATGTTGACCACATAAAAATGTGTCACCATCATTTCAAAGCAGTAATAATTTCACATCACTTGAATATGAGTGTCACGATTATGTTGACCACATAAAAATGTGTCACCATCATTTCAAAGCAGTAATAATTTCACATCACTTGAATATGAGTGTCACGATTATGTTGACCACATAAAAATGTGTCACCGTTATTTCAAAGCAGTAATAATTTCATATCACTTGAATATGAGTGTCACGAGTGTCGTGAAACACTCGAGATCCCCCTTTTTCTGCTTCGTCTGCATATTCTCACGCTTGCACGTTTACTAGTAAAGCCTACAGCAGCATACACGCGTTTCCACAAAACAATAAAACGAGTACTGTATTTCTTAGAAAACCTTGAGATACGCAAGCTGATTAATGACCTAAATTAATACTAGCATTAATTTCATTTTATACACTGCGTAATGAAAAGACAGATGAAATTAGGATAGAGAGAGGGAGGGCTGAAAGCAGGAACGCCGGCAACACTAACACGCGTCTCGCGATATACAATTAATGCCACCCCCAACGCGAAAGGCATGAAGCACTAGCTTTTTTTTCAAATAGACAGTGATAAAAAACACTACCCATACGAGAGTTAGGTTTAAAAACCTGTAAAATGCGTATTGGGAAACATGACATTATACTGGTTTACGTTTGAAAGCCTGACAGTACAGCAGACACCCTAAAGTTTGGAAGTGAGGAGGTGGTAACAGCACGACTATCCTAGAAGAAAATACATATTTTGAACGCCGCCACTTAGCTCCCTTAAAACTTATATATTTGGGTTCCTTAGGACTTGCTGACAAAGAATATGTTAAGTGTTACGCAAATAGTCTAGGAATTAACAAATTATAGCCAAAAGAAAATAGTGAGGGTGTCAGACAACACCAAATAATAATCGCACAGTGGCATGTTTTGAAACCACCATTTTACGGGAAATAGGCCACCATGTTAAATCCTATTTGATTGGATAGAAGTAAATGTAAGGCGAAACACGATTAGTCGGACTACAAATACTAATTTTTTTGTTGGTAGGGGAAACGGTAGTAGGGGTACTTTTTTGAAAAGCTGTGTAAACATGGCCCGATTGGTTAGACCCGCCAATATAGTCAATTAGGAGCGTCAGTTCAGTGCCACATTTTAAAATAAACTTACTCAGAAACCGTGCGTTGAGAACCAGCTTATATTTTTTCTAAATAAAAGCCTGGGACAGAGGCAGATCGGAATTTGTGCCATATTCATCGCCAGTCAACGTATTTGTGTATTATTTCCATGAATTGTGGTAAGCTTGACATATTTGATATCTTTTTAATGAAAATTGAATGTAAATTAATAATTTATGTCTGTATATGTGCGTGGTTCAGTAGCAAACATGATGCAAGGCCTAGATAGTGCTCCAACCTGAACAAGACGTGTAGGAGAAAAGTAAAACTGCATGGAAAATAGATTATAAATTAGTTCTGAAGTAGGAGGTACAACCTTCTTGTTTCAGGGACCGTGGTCCTAAGTTATTGAAGCAGCACCTGGTCTGAGTTTTGCTGAATCCAGAGGCTGACAGCATACTCCTTGGTCCAGATAGCGACCAGTGAGGTGTCTCCAGAACACAGTGAAGCAATCGAGCAGAGGAGTCTTTTCCTGCCGCCATCACGAAAGATAAGCTTCTGTGGCTAGAGCAGCTCAACATAATGTGCCCCCCCCCCTCTAAAAGTGACATTATGTTAAACTCAGAGGGACAATAAATTGGTTCAAATGACAGGAACTGTGAACTTTTCCCAATACTATTTCCACGATAATCAAACACGTGAAGTCATGATGACAAACAACAATCTAGCTTGAAAAACAAAACCAGTATTACCTCATATTACTACTTCACAACTTACAGACATAGGAAAATACTAATAAATTCTGTCAATACAAAGATCATATTTATAAATTGTGATTACATTTGATTGTGATTCCTGGTTCACTGTGTAGTTGAATCAGGATATCTATTGTTGAAAGTAATTATTACATATATATTTGAAACTTTACACTTGACTCATTTAAAATAGTCTTATAGAGTGTTATATGTGTGTGAGTGTCACAGTGTTGTAAAGTGTTGTGGAATAAATTAAATTGTTTATCTGTCTGTTGTTGTTGTGACTTACACTTCATCATTTTCATAACCCTAGACATTCAACGTAGTCATCACAATATTCCAGAATAATTCTGACTGAGGTATAAATGTGGTAGCAAGTAAGGTCATCTGTAATACACCACACTTATTAGATACAGATACTGTTACGCACAAATAATTACTTTTTTCCAAAGTCTTTGTATGATCGTTTTTCGTATGTATGATCATTATTTGACTGAAATGCATGTTATATATATTTTATGGTCAAAGGGACAGAACCCGATATATCGATACTGCTATTTTTTATGAGTTTACCTCCTCTTGTATAGAGACACGTTCGGTCTATAATGTCTTGAACGAAGCGTGACCATATCTCCTTATTTGGTAGTATCAGTCAACTGTTGTAGATGTTTGAAACCTTTCTTAACGCTTCTGTTCATGTCCATAAAAGGCGCGACTGTGTAAGACTTTTATCTCGAATGTTCTTAGAATCGTCTTATTGTGAACAGCGACTCAGAGATTGTCACTCTGCGCATGTCTCGACTGGGTTGTCGTTTGGTTGTTCCGCCCAGGTCGGGGAGTTGAGAAATGGACTGATTAGCGAGCGGACGCGACTGCGTCTTGTGATTCTCTGAGGGAAATACATTGTCTTTGTGAGTTAGTTAGCTAACTAGACTATTTCCCCGTATTATTCAAGCCTGCCTGGAGGCATATGTTCATGGTTGATTTTCCGAAATAAGGTAATTCCTCTTGTATCGAACTTTAGGCTATCATCTAGAGGTTCGTCATTTTGTCGCCTTTTTGCTCGCCTGTGTGATTCAAAATGGAGAGGTACTTTGACTAGGATTAAGTCACCGGTATCTTTATACCTGAACTAGTTATATATCTATGGGTCGCTCTAGACCAACAAGACTATTGTCTGTGTTCCAGGATTCGTTATATCAGAGATCACGTCCAAGTCAGATGGTTAGACTTAGGAAGGTTATAAAGGTCGAGCTGACCTGTAATCCATGTATGCTACTCACGTGCAGACAGTAAACGGACGTATTGTATACATCTGATCTGCTAGCATCAGGAAGGAATAATTATTATTGTCTATGAACATTAAGGATCTGCAGCGGACCACGGTTGCAGAAGTTATATGTATTATTTATCAAGCTTCGCTATGATATTTGTTTTCCATACAACTATTGAGTATTGACTTCTACATGACTGTCAGTTAACATGAGTTTGAATGCTGCATTCGTTATACTATGCTGATGATAACATAAGTATCATGACTGTTTTGTGGCGTGCAATAAATGGTATAAACCTAAAGCGAAGTTACCATTTTTATGACTCTACACGTCATGTTGCCTGTGGTGTACCCTGTGAACTGTTCTACTGCAACACACACAGCAACAATCTAAACCAGATAAGACACCCACATCTTGCATTGTAATACCTGGTGTCGATAGAGGTGGTAATTTGACGGCATCCTAATTCCACCCTTATCAATTCATGGTGGCCAATAGTTGGTTTATTCTGGTACCAACTCTCAAGGGGGTCAACAAACCCAGACATCATCAGCAGACTACAAGACAACATTGCAGTTGCTATTCATCACCTTTGATGAAATTTTTTGAAAGACGCAGCAGTACTGACAGTTGTTGATATTTTGAAACTACCCGGCGCTGCTCGGCGGTATTGAAGTTTGTCTACAAATAGAAGGACAAGTACCGAGCGAATGGATTTCCTGATCTGTTGAGAAGAAGGACAAGTGCCGTAACAACTGTTCCGGTCTCAGAATTACTGTTGCAGATTCAGAAGGTCAAGTTCAGAAGCTGTTTCCTGTCAGAAGCTGTTTCCTGTTAGAAGCTCATTTCCTTCGTCATGGCAGTTTACGAGAGCAGATATGGATCAACGTTGGATCATTGTCCTAAGAATGCTGATCACATCCTGTTCTGAACTGTGCTGACGTTGTGGATACATAGAAGTTAAGTGGCCTGTTTTGTTTGTGAACTGTGCCCTTATGTTCTAACTGAGCCTTCTGTCTATCACATTTTTCGCACTCTTTATATGTTTACATGTTATATGTTATTTGGATTTGTATTTATATGTTTATATTTCTGCGGGTTTTCTCGGTTGGGCGGTGTCTTTCAGTAGATGATACCACGTCACAGAGGTTCTACTGTTAGCGTTTTCGTTAGGGACTGTGCGAATTTCCTACTGTGAAATTTGCTAGCGACAATCGTTGCTATATCTGTTTAGTTGTGACGAGTTGTGCTTTATTTTCGTTTTTGTATATTTTTTTTTTTTTTGTTTCTCTCTTTCTTTCTGTTTTTTAGTTTCGATTTCAATTGTTTGTATTTGTAGGTCTCCTCTTTTCTATTATTCAGTTCTTCACGTAAATTTTTGTGTATATACTGTAGCGTCATTTGTTTGTCATATCTTCGCATTCTGTCATCATATTCTTTTTAGTTTCGCTGTTTATTTATTTGACTTATGCGAATGTTTTCGTATTGTTTGATCTTTGTTATTGTTTACATTGACTCTGATCTTTGTTATTGTTTACATTGACGTTGATCTTTGTTATTGTTTACATTGACTCTGATCTTTGTTATTGTTTACATTGACTTTGATCTTTGTTTTGTTTACATTGTTGGTACTTTGTTATTGTTTACATTGTCTTGTTATTGTTTGCATAGTTCTTGCATAGTTAGCTTTCACTATTGTTACATATATGCTCATGCACTATTGATCTATAGTGCACTTATCATAACTAGCTGGTGGTTTTTTTCCTTATGCACTATTGTAGTGCAGTTATGATAAATAACTGATGGTTATGCACTGATTTGGGTAGTGCACTGATAATTAAGAGGTGACTTGTGATATTATTGTACAACTGATAATACAAATTGGTGTCAAGTCTTGTTTCCCACAGAGATTGGAGTAAACATAGTAATTATACAAGCACTTTATTAAGTCTTGTTGCTATTAAGATTGAAATAAGATAATTAATTATTTCAGGTTCTGTACTCACATTTTAGACATCATGTCTACATTTGAGTACTTTATTGAGCAGGGTAAAGCCCTTGGGAAGACAGGTGATAAATTAGAAGAATTTGCGACTGTTCAATATGCCAAGGCATTGAAGTCGGAGGAAAAGAAAATGAAAGAACTAACTGAACAAAAGAGAATAGATGCTGAAAATTTAAAACTGCAGATGCAGGTAGATGAAAAGAGATTACAAATGGAAATGGAAAAACAAAAAAGAGAAGCAGAATCTCAGGAGAAGAGACTTCAGGCTGAGGTTGAAAATAAGAGACTGAAAAAGAAGCTGAAAATAAGAGACTTGAAAAAGAAGCTGAAAATAAGAGACTTGAAATAGAGGCTGAAAATAAAAGATTAGAAAAACAGGCTGAGGCTGAAGAAAGAAGGTTACAAAGAGAAGCTGATGAGAGAAAAGCAAAAATGGAACATGAAGAAAAACTCTTAGCTTTGGAGTTAGAAAAGTTGAAGTTATCTAGTAATGCTAATGATGCTAATAAGGTATCATCTGCTAATAAGTCTAGTGCTGTTGATTTCAAGCTTAATTTACCAGCATTCAATGCTTCAATTGATGATATAACATTTTATCTAGATAGATTTGAAAGTGCATGTAAGGTGCATAATATAGATAAAACATTATATGTTTATCATCTGTCCAAGATACTTAGAGGTGATGCTTTGACTTTGTTGGGTATGGTAGATGTGCCTGACAAGAACAACTATGAGGTTGTCAGGGCGGCATTGTTAAAGAAGTACCAACTTAACGAAGACGGATATCGTCTAAATTTAAAAACATGTTACCAGAAACTGGAGTTGAATTCTCAGAATTCATCTCAGGCATACGTCTTACTTTTTTACGATGGGTTGAGCTTTCTAAGACAGAAAGTACATTTGAAGCCCTCATGGACTTACTTCTTAGAGACAAGGTTATGTCTTCTGTTAATGAAGCTTTTCTTTCTTTTCTTCATGAGCGTAAGCCTAAAAATATAAAAGAAATGGAAGAATACTGTAGCCAGTATGTTACTGCACATCCTCACATAACCATTAGCAACTCTAAGGTAAAAGAAGGTCTGCCAGTTGCTTCGGCAGCACCTTATGGCCCGAATTTTATGCGTAAATTTCAGGGTAGCCAGCAAAATTTCAATAAAAAGAGTAACCGTAATTATGCCCAGAACCATGGTAATCAATTTCAGGGAGATTCTTCTTCCCAGAACTGGAGACAACCTAATATTACACGGTATTCTATTCCCGGTAACTTTAGAAATTTTCATAAAGGTAATCGGTATAGAGGAAAATATTTTTTGCAGAGACCTCAATACCAAGATAATAGAGGTTCTCAACAGCATAGAGATGGTAATGACAGTTATGGAAACTGGAACGCAAACCAGGATAAAAATTACAGTAGGGACTTTAATGATAATTGCAGAGGCAATAATGGTCGCGGTAGATCGCAACAGAAGAGAAAAAGATATCAACAGACAAACTCTGTTCAACAAGAATCTCAGGGAGCAGATAAACAGGTTAATAATGATAAAGACCATAATGCTATCGGATGCTCATCTTTTGACTTTGGTAGGGCAAATAAATGTATCCAATGCAGTACTTTATTTGATCCGAAAACCATTAGTACTCTAAGCTGTGGTCATCCTTTGCCCGCTCTTCCTGCTAATGTTGCTCATGATGGGAGAGGTTCTCTTATATTACATAAGGGGCTTGTAAATAGTAATCCAGTCTCGGTGTTGTTTGATTCTGGATGTACTACTGTCGGGGTTAGGCAATCTCTTGTAGATCCATTCTGTGCTACAGGAAAGGTCATCAAATGTGTCACATTTGGTGGCACGTTGGAAAAATATCCTACTGCCATAATACATATTGCTACTCCTTTCTTCACGGGAGAGGTCCACGCGTGTCTACTTCCAAACCCTATTGCGGACCTTATTATTGGTCGTATTCACGGAGTTAGGGAATGTACCCCACAGCAGATTGCTGTTTGGGAAGAGCAAAACATTGAAGCTACCAATACGGTGGTCACAAGAGCACATGCTCTGGATCCACCTCAAACTTCATTAACTAATAATGATGAAGTAAATGAACAAAATAGTCACTTGACTATTACACGTGACTCATTTATCAAATTGCAAGAAGAAGATCCGTCGTTACAAAAATTCTTCATTCTAGCAAAAAAAGGTGATCCTAATCAAAATACTAATAGAAAATCTTGGATTTCTATGAAGAACGGCGTACTTGTACGTATGGTACAAGACTCGACTACATCCACTCATTCACAAATTCTTGTGCCTAAGAGCATGAGGGTGCAAATATTGCAACATGCTCATGACTCGCAATGTGCTGGACATATGGGTTTTTCCCGTACAAAGTCGAGAGTTCTTGCGGCTTTCTTTTGGCCATTTGTAAGCAAGGACATACGAATGTACTGTCGCTCTTGCAAAGTATGTCAGGAGGTCAAATCTAAAGGACCACGACATGCTGCGCCTATTCAGGCTGCTGACATTCCAATTCGCCCTTTTCAAAAAATGGCAATAGATATTATCGGTCCTTTTAGAATTAAGTCGGCTAGAGGGCATCAATTTATTCTTACATGTGTCGATATGTGCACACGTTGGCCAGAGGCAATACCTCTCAAGAGCATCTCAACTGCTGATATCGCAGACGCTCTTTGGCTGATATTTTCTCGCTTGGGTTTTCCCGGAGAAATATTGTCAGACCATGGCACTCAACTGATATCAGACACTATGTCACAGGTAATGTCTATGCTACATATAAAAAGGTCTCTCAGCAGTATCTATCACCCAATGTCTAATGGGTTGGTCGAACGTTTAAATAGGACTCTAAAAACTTTACTGGGTAAAATAACTGAGGATCATCCTCAGGATTGGGACAGGGTCTTACCCGCGGCTCTCTTTGCGTATAGAGAGGTCCCCAATGAACATACGGGGTTTTCCCCTTTTGAACTTGTCTTTGGCGCGCAACCGCGCGGCCCTATGTCTTTACTTCACGATCTAATCACTGCCGATAATATTAGCGATGAGACTCAGTCTTCTTATGAGTACGTCATTGCTCTTAGGAAAAAAATCATTGAGGCATGCAGACTAGCAACTTCGTCTTCCGAATTTGCTAAAGAAAAGGCAAGGCAGTTTGCGAATAAGAATAGATGTCTACGACAACTTTGTCCAGGTGACAAAGCTCTCGTCCTACTTCCTTCAAGGGAGAACAGACTTCTAATTGCATGGAAAGGTCCATATGCAATAGTCTCCAAAATTTCTGATGTCGACTATGTTGTCGATATTGATGGAAAGCATAAAACTTTCCACATAAATATGCTCACGGAATTTCATGAAAGACCAGACTATTTGCAGCCTATTTTCCAGGCAACGGACAATTCTCAAGTACCTCATGGTCAATACTCATCGCTGTCAGTTATACAGGATGAGGAAACTACTTTTTCTGATGTCAATCTTCCTCTTTCTATGGTCCCACTTTATTCTACGGAATCTTGGAAAAACGTGACCGTTTCTCCAAATCTTTCCGCTGAGGAACATCGACAAGTTTCTTCGATGTTGCAAACATTTCAGGATGTTCTTACAGACATCCCGGGACACACACATGTCATTGAACATGACATTGTGCTGACTGATCATAATCCTATCAGAGTCAGACCCTATCCAATACCTATCCATTTCCAGTCTCAAGTCGAAAAAGAATTGGATGAAATGATACGTTTGGAAATCATTGAACCATCCACTTCAGCATACTCTTCGTCTATGGTTATTGTTCGAAAGAAGGATAATAACATTCGCATTTGCGTAGATTATCGCAAATTGAACCAAGTTACGAAGTTCGACGCTGAACCTATGCCTTCATTAGAAGAGCTACTCAATAAACTTTCTAATTCTAGATTCTTTACCAAACTAGATTTGTCTAAAGGTTATTGGCAAGTCCCGCTAACTGAACGTGCCAAACCTTTTACAGCTTTTTCTACACCTAGGGGTTTATTCCAATGGAATTTCATGCCTTTTGGTCTTATGAACGCCCCTGCTACATTCGTACGCATGATGCGGCGAATTCTCGCATATCGTACAGATGTCATAGCATATCTAGATGATATCTGTCTATTCAGTGATTCCTGGGAAGATCACTATTTGGGTTTATACGAATTACTGTCTACTCTTCGCGAGTATAACTTGACTGCAAAACCCTCTAAAGCCTTTATAGGATTTAGTGAGATTTCTTTCCTAGGTCATCGTGTTGGTCATGGTCTTTTAAAGACAGAGGACCACAATGTTTCAAAAATACTTAACATTTCGGTCCCTAAGACAAAGAAACAAGTAAGGAGTCTATTAGGTTTGATCCAATTCTACGGACGATTCATTCCGAATCTGTCCTCCATTATGGCACCGCTTTCTACTTTATTGAAGAAAGGGTCGCCTAATTTGATCCGCTGGTCAAAAGAATGTCAATCCTCATTGGACCAGGTTAAAGACCTATTTTCATCTCCACCTATTCTTAGGTTACCTACTATTGAGAAGACTTTTGTTCTTCGAAGTGACGCCTCGTCAACTGGGATTGGGGCAGCACTAATGCAGGAGTATTCTGATACTCTGCATCCGGTGATGTATATCTCTAGGAAATTAAATGCTGCAGAAAAGAATTACTCGGTTTTAGACCGTGAGTTATTGGCTATGGTATGGTCTATTCTGAAGTTACAAAGATTTCTTCTAGGCGCACATTTCATTGTGGAAACCGACCAGAAAGCGCTTACTGCTATTCAGAGCAAAAACTTGAAGAGCTCGAGGTCCACTCGTTATGCCATAGCTCTTCAACCATTTCATTTCTCGGTTCGAGCTATCCGTGGTTCGGATAATGTAATGGCGGACATTCTGTCCAGATGCCCACACGATTCCACATGATTCTTCTGTCATATATATATTTCCTGATATACAGTCCAATGTTATAATGACATGTTAGTAGATTTTTTTTTTTTTCTCACTTTTTTGAGGGGGAATTTATAACATTGTTCCATGTAATTATCTAAGAAGGCTTAGTTAGTGATATACGGGCCAAAAGATCACTCGGCCACATTTAAATAAATTATTTTCAGGATTGTATTGAGAGATTTACCAGTTGTCTTTAAGATTTGTGTTATTGATATTTTCGCAGCACATCATTGAAGATGCGAGATTGTGTCCATTGTGGAACTTTGAGTATATCAAGTCCTGTCCTAGATTGGGAGCGGATGATGTCCACATCTTCTTCTATTGAATGTTTTATGTCAACGAAGATCAACACATGTATTACTTATTAGTTACTGATGCATTACATAATGTAATAAAATAGTGCGGTATATTAATATATTACACCGCTATTTGCAACACATTGTATGATATCATAATAATATATTTGATTTCATATATTGGTATGAGAATAATTTGACTTTTATTATGATGTTGCCAGCATTGTGGTTTGTGTTGGTGGCACCTTCCTGGGATATATACGCGTATACTTAGATAAATTTTTCTCTAAGGACCTGGGATATGATCTCAGTTTCGCTCCAAGTGTTGAGCTATTTTGTTAGGTATATCCGCGCATCATACGTGCGTTAGGAGCCTAGATTTTTCCGGCTCCAGGATTTAAAAAAAAAAATGTTTCATTTTTTTTTTTCCCGGGAGGGTGCGGTAATGTTACGCACAAATAATTACTTTTTTCCAAAGTCTTTGTATGATCGTTTTTCGTATGTATGATCATTATTTGACTGAAATGCATGTTATATATATTTTATGGTCAAAGGGACAGAACCCGATATATCGATACTGCTATTTTTTATGAGTTTACCTCCTCTTGTATAGAGACACGTTCGGTCTATAATGTCTTGAACGAAGCGTGACCATATCTCCTTATTTGGTAGTATCAGTCAACTGTTGTAGATGTTTGAAACCTTTCTTAACGCTTCTGTTCATGTCCATAAAAGGCGCGACTGTGTAAGACTTTTATCTCGAATGTTCTTAGAATCGTCTTATTGTGAACAGCGACTCAGAGATTGTCACTCTGCGCATGTCTCGACTTGGGTTTTTTGGTTGTTCCGCCCAGGTCGGGGAGTTGAGAAATGGACTGATTAGCGAGCGGACGCGACTGCGTCTTGTGATTCTCTGAGGGAAATACATTGTCTTTGTGAGTTAGTTAGCTAACTAGACTATTTCCCCGTATTATTCAAGCCTGCCTGGAGGCATATGTTCATGGTTGATTTTCCGAAATAAGGTAATTCCTCTTGTATCGAACTTTAGGCTATCATCTAGAGGTTCGTCATTTTGTCGCCTTTTTGCTCGCCTGTGTGATTCAAAATGGAGAGGTACTTTGACTAGGATTAAGTCACCGGTATCTTTATACCTGAACTAGTTATATATCTATGGGTCGCTCTAGACCAACAAGACTATTGTCTGTGTTCCAGGATTCGTTATATCAGAGATCACGTCCAAGTCAGATGGTTAGACTTAGGAAGGTTATAAAGGTCGAGCTGACCTGTAATCCATGTATGCTACTCACGTGCAGACAGTAAACGGACGTATTGTATACATCTGATCTGCTAGCATCAGGAAGGAATAATTATTATTGTCTATGAACATTAAGGATCTGCAGCGGACCACGGTTGCAGAAGTTATATGTATTATTTATCAAGCTTCGCTATGATATTTGTTTTCCATACAACTATTGAGTATTGACTTCTACATGACTGTCAGTTAACATGAGTTTGAATGCTGCATTCGTTATACTATGCTGATGATAACATAAGTATCATGACTGTTTTGTGGCGTGCAATAAATGGTATAAACCTAAAGCGAAGTTACCATTTTATGACTCTACACGTCATGTTGCCTGTGGTGTACCCTGTGAACTGTTCTACTGCAACACACACAGCAACAATCTAAACCAGATAAGACACCCACATCTTGCATTGTAATACCTGGTGTCGATAGAGGTGGTAGTTTGACGGCATCCTAATTCCACCCTTATCAGATACCTTCACAGCTGATCTCAGTCAGTACACTAAGTCCCCTATAAATATTATTATCATCCCACTTTACCACAACGATTATGTTGACCACATAAAAATGTGTCACCGTCATTTCAAAGCAGTAACAATTTCATATCACTTGAATATGAGTGTCACGATTATGTTGAACACATAAAAATGTGTCACCATCATTTCAAAGCCGTAACAATTTCATATCACTTGAATATGAGTGTCACGATTATGTTGAACACATAAAAATGTGTCACCATCATTTCAAAGCCGTAACAATTTCATATCACTTGAATATGAGTGTCACGATTATGTTGACCACATAAAATTGCTTCCATTTTAATCACACACACATACACATCTAAAATGACATTCATTTAAACACAGCCACTGCTATGTCTAATGTTGTAGCTACACAGTCGTCTACAGTATTATGGCTGATGTTTATAATTACTTTACATTCTGTGGCACACTTTATATTGTTTGTCTATTGACCGAAGGGCGAGAGCTCAAGCACCGCTGATCAATAACAACCTATTGTTTGTTCTACGGGACCTCAAGACGCAGCAATAGAGACCGCAGTCAGCGACTCATAGCTTGACTGCCTGCGTCAGGACCAGCGAACCAGAGCTGGTCAAGACCGCACTCCACCTCCACGTGGTGGTCCTGGAAACAGTCTGCAGCTGTGCAGGCTGGCTGAGCGAGTGTGGATCGAAATGGGAAGGCAAACCCGGTCCTAAAAAATGCCGTGCAGAAGTCGGATGTGTCGACCGAAAGGTGCAGATATCACAGCTACGTTGTAAACAGACACAACGCAACCACCGTCCTTTTCAGGGCGAACGAAGAAGAAGAAGAAGAAGTTTGTTCTACAATCTTGATTTTTTTCGAATTTTGATTTACCCTACTGATAGAATGGAGTTTTCTATGACGGTCTGGATCAGCTTTCGTTGACGAGGGATGTGAACGGTGGACTTCACCAGATACATAAACAAAACCAGGTGTTGGACTTTGGAAATGATTACATTAACACGGTTAGCAGTGAAGGTACGTGCCGAGATCGACATCAGCAATGTTAGTATTGTGTACTTGTGTGTACATCAGTGTTGGCAGTATTATGTGCTTATGTATACATCAGTAATGTCAGTATTTTGTACTTATGTGTACATCAGTAATGTCAGTATTCTGTGCTTGTGTACACATAAGTAATGTCAGTATTTTCTACTTGTGTACGCATAAGTAATGTCAGTATTCTATACCTGTGTACACAGCAGTAATTTATATATTCTGTACTTGTGTGTACATCAGCAATGTCAATATTTTGTACTTGTGTGTACATCAGTAATGTCAGTATCTTGTGCTTGTATGTACATCAACAATATGAATATGTATATCACCAGCTTATGTACTTTGTGCATGTATATATTAGTAATTCGAGGATTTTATGCTTGTATGTGCATCAATAATTGGAAACATTTTGTACTTGAGTCACAAGATGGATTTTGGTGCGTCCTCTTTCCAATCTCTCTTTCACAACGGCAGTATCAGTTACATTTTTGTACTGATTTTATTGCAATTTTTTTCCGAGTCGCACCCTTTTCTTGCTGTTTGCTATGTAGCAGAGAGTTTGTTTGTTCAAACATTTGACACCCCTTGTTGGTGATAATACATCGCGTTTGCCAGGGTGCGGCAAAGCTTTGCTAAGATTAGGCCAGGGGGCGCCACAGATAAGAGATTAATCGTCTGTGCGACATATTCTGGACAGCCAAGCATGACATAATTGTTTCCGGTACTCCTTGTTACAAAGAGATTACTTTACATGAAGTAAATTTGTTACATCTTACACACATTGTCGTGTGAGGTTACCGATGCGTTTGTGAGTTGGTACACAGGGCAATCGGATGTTTACAGCCCATTTTCAGGAAGGTAATGTTTAAAAATTTGCACTAGATGAGTCACGCAAAATATTCAAATCAAATTGGCTGATAATTTGAGCTCTATAACAAACAGAGCGGGTAAGACCGTGAATATAACCTGACACGTTTCAGTGTTAATACATTGTGAGATCCACGCTTGCCAAGACAACACCAGACCTTGCCAGAGTTAGAATTCAGAATTCCTTTTATCAGGCAGGACCTTTACTTGGAGAATCTTGACGGATTTACAAAAACAGCCCTTTAAATCTCTATAATTTTAATAAGGAAACCGGGACTGAGGAAACTGAAAACACACGGAGTGATAGAGGAAATTATCTTATTAAAGAAAAGACACCCCAGACGCGTGTAAGAGGCTGATTCAAGTCTCTTTTATCCATCTGAGCAAATAAGTATGTGAGCCAGAATTGGCGTAAGTCGTCATTTTAAATTTTATATTACTAACATGTGAACTAACACACACACACACACACACACACACACACACACACATATATATATATATATATATATATATATATATATATATATATATATATATATATATATATATATATATATATATATATATATATATATATATATATATATATATATATATATATACATGTATACGAGGTAGTTTCAAAAAGTTCCAGGAATTTGTGTATTGTATAGAAATACGTAACAATACAATTATTTACACTACATTTCCTTCAAAATAGTTCCCTTCGGCAACTACACACTTTTGCCAACGTCTATACAGCAGTTGGAAAAACTCCTGGAACCCATTCTTTGACACCTCTCTCAGCTGCTTTGTCGCATTGGTGGTAACGTCCTCGGCATCCTTGAATCTCTGCCCTTTCATTGCCGATTTTAGGCTAGGGAGCAAGAAAAAATCAGGCGGTGCCAGGTCGGGAGAATATGGAGGATGTTCCAGGGCAGTCACATTGTGCTTTGCGAGGTACTGCTTCACCAGTAGGGATCGATGTGCTGGTGCATTGTCATGCAGCAGAACCCAACTGTTTGTTCTCCATTGTTCTGGGCGTTTCCTTCTGATTGTATCTCTTAGACGACGGAGGATATCAACGTACATTTCCTTGTTAACCGTTCGGCCGTCAGGAATAAATTCATGGTAGACAATACCCTGGGAATAAAAAATACTTCCAACATAACTTTTCCTTTGCTCTTGTCCAAACGAAATTTCTGTGCCCGGGGAGATGAGGGTGATTGTTTTGTCTCAGGATCGTACACAAAATTCCACGTCTCGTCTCCTGTGATTATGTTGTTGAGAAAATTGCTATCTTGATCAGCCACAGTGATTAGGTCTCCTTCCAGTGTCAATCTCGTTTCTTTCTGTTCAGGAGATAACATTTTGGGAACCATGTGTTGACAAACACGTTGCATGGGCAGTTTATTGTGGAGAATACTGGGGCAACTTTCAACTGATATTCCAACTTCTGAGGCTATTTTCTCTACACTAAAGTCTTCTGTCAATGCGTACAACGTTCCGAACATGCTCAATGTTTTTATTGTTTATCGAGATAGGCGGTCGTCCGCTACGTGGATCATCATCGGCACTAACACGATCTTCACGGAAACGCTTGTGCCTCTCAAAAACTTGCGATTTCTTAATTGTGGTATCACCATATGCTTTATTAAGCAATGTTACTGTCTTTGAGGGGGACTTCTCAAGCAAAACACATAATTAGACAATTGTACGTTGTTCAATCAAGGAAATTTTCAACTCCAACGATGCTACGTGCACACCACACAAACTTCTGTAACTTCTGTTCGAGAGTACATGTGAAGGTTACATAAGCCATGTCGTTTCCTCAAGGTCACTACCAACTTATAAAACTATAATCTCCATGACATAATCACTCATTCAAACATGCGTCGACTATTCCGGGAACTCAGCATATAGTGATGATTTCATGTACCACCCTGCCAAGGGCTGGTGATTGCTTTATTGCTAGTTTCTTAAAGAGAACTAAACGCATAAAGAGTCCCAGGTTCCATATGGAGCAAGCAGGAATAGATGAAGGCATGATGTATATTATAATTTTAATTCTTACAGTTTCAAAACAGTGTAAATGTCGATGTTAATATATGCACTTTAAAATTAATGGAAGTTTCAAACTTTTCAAATCAGTGTTAACATAAATGAAAACATATTCAATTTATATTGTGAACACTTTTCAATCAGTGGAAATGTAAATGTAAACATATTCTATCTGTACTATTAACCTTTTCATTTAAATGTAATGTAAAGCTAAAGCGGTAAAGTTTAATTGTTAAGAAAGTTTTACCCCGAGGGATTAATTTTAATTCTCATCGAGGGTAAATTCTGAGATAAATGGGATGGTAGAATAGAAGAAAAGGGACACATAAGTATGTGTTGGGAAACGCGATACTCAGGAGAGCGTTTCGTTGCTATACTTTATCATCGGTATTGGTGGTACCAGCAGAAAGAACTATCTCTGAAACAAGAAGGGAACAGTAGCCTAAGCTTTAAGACGACGGACCAACTTTGTAGACTCTCCTTGACATTTCTGGGAAACGAGCTACACCCGACAACCTTGACCAGCGACGAGCGTGAGCAGTGTAAAAAGAACCCATCAGCGGGAGCAGAAACTACTAGTGGCAGCTGTGCAAAATATACGCTGCCAAAGTGAACTTTTTTCATTGACTCTACTATCAATCAATGATGAAACTTTTCTTCTAAGCTATTCAATTATTTTCAAACTATTAAAACTTAAGTGATTATTAAATTTTGTTATCTGTAATTTTACAAATTTAACTTCGATTTAATCATTTTAAATGTACAACATGTTTGTCTCAGTCAATTTACTACACACTCTAAACGGAGCTTTACCAGAATAATAGGAATCCCACTGAGTAAATAAGAGGTGGGGGCTTGACGAGCTAAAATTAATCATTGCTTAATTCTTCACAAAAGTGGTCGGCAAATTCTAGAATTAACGTGCTCAGCCAAAGCAGCATTGTTTTCGCTTATCTGAATATCTTGTGAAGATTCCCTTTGTGATAGAAGTGTCATTACCCTTCTATCTACATCTCTACCAAGAGTAATCTTGTGCGAAGGTAGACATCTTTGAAGGCTCATAGTAAATACTCTTGAGTTTTGGCCACTGTTGGACCACTACTGCAAAGCAGGGGAGGCAATAAGACCTCACGTGTGTGTACATCAGCAATGTCAGTATCCTTTACTTGTGTGTACAATAGTAATGGGAGTATTTTGCACTTGTGTGTACATCAGAAATATCATTATTCTGTACATGTGTGTACATTAGTAATAATAATAATAGCCCCTTCAGTTATAACCGACTATGGGAATGCGCCCCTGAGGTGACAGCCCTCAGCTGCTTATTTTCCTGGTGTTCCTTCTCGACATTTTCTCCTCTCTTCTGCTTGTTGTTTGAGCCAAATCTAAGGTGGCGCCACAGATAACATCGCCACTTGGTGCGATCAGCAGCTTCATCCTCCCAGGTTGTTGGATTTATGTCCCCTCCATGGCGCGAGCTTGGACACAGTTATATGGAGATCAAGCTGTTGCCCATGCAGCATGTTCCCCCTCTCCACACAGCTGGTAGATCCAAAGAAACGGCAGTAGCCGATACAGTTTGGTACCAGCCACGTCGCAGGAGTTGCCATAATAATGTCGAATCAACATTAGACTGCCTTAGGGACTCCGACTCCGGATTTTTCCTCAGGGTTTACTCCCGAAGCCTTTCCCATAAATGGATATTCCCGCTAGGCAGCGGTGGTTTGAATTCAGAGATTTACCTTCTCTTAGACTGACTACCAACCAAGGATCACGAGCTCTAGAAATGTGAGCATATTGTATTTGTGTGTACATCAGCAATGTCAGTATTTTACACTTTTGTGTGCATTAGAATCTCTAAGGGTGTGATTTTCATCTCCTGGGCTCTGGTCAGGGTGTATTGTATATACACACATCTATGGACACACGATGTATTAGCGCACATACATACACAAACATACAGACATTTATTAAAGTGTTCGTGATTCACATTTTTATATAGTATTGTTTGATAGTTATAATTTTTTATTGTGGTCTGTCATTTATCATGCTCATCCCAATAACTGACCTAAAATGTATTAGACAGGAACAGCGAAAACCAATGTATACCAACATGTATGCATGCTTTTTTGTCCAAAACATACAGAACAACAAAGTCAACAACCAAAAAGATATAGACATCATAAATGGATGCTTGCGTAGAATAGAAGGATTGAAGGGATATGAGAAGATCACTGATGTTGAACTGAGGACAAGAAGTAGGCAAGCGCTAGTGGAACAAGAAATGAGAAGAAGACAATGGAGATGGATAGGACACATATTGAGAAAACCTGTTGATAGCATTACAAGACAATCCCTGGTCTGGTATAACCAGTGTAGGAGAGTTAGAGGAAACCAAAGAACACATGGAAAAGAAAACTGGAGAGAGACATGAAGAGGGTGAGGAAATCGTAGAAAGACCTTGAGCTGATAGCACTGGACTTGGCGTACGTTGTCTTTGAAGACCTATGCTCAGTTGGGAGCTGGAAGGTAAAGAAGAAGTGCACAAAAAAAAGATGAGGACATGATGACGGCATGTAGTTTCTCTTGTACAAACACGACATGACAGGTGTAGCAAAGGTGTAAGTATCACCTGTCTACAAGACCACGTCAGTGTTGTGTGGAGGCTACTTGCAAGGGGTGACTCCATGCTCAAAATAAATGATGATGATGATAAAAAGTGTAGTTACATTGAGCCAAACCTGTTGATAGTATTACAAGGCAGTCCTTGTTCTGGAATCTTCGTGGTTAAAAAATAAGAAGCAGAACAAAAAACACAAGGAGAAGAGAACTGGAGACATAAGAAGCAGAAGACATGGATCGACCTTGAGCTGATGGCACACCACTGGAGGACTTGGCGTGTGTTTGCAGAGGCCTATTCTCCCCAGGGAGAATGAATGTAGGGTGATGAATGAATGGATTAAAAGTATCAGCTGTTTTATAACTTGAACTTTGACCCAACAGATGCCAAACAGGAAAATGAAGAAAGAAGCAGTTCTCACTTACGTAAGACTGACATGCGCACAAAACGTCAGATCAATGATGTCAGCCAGAACGAGGTTCAACTGTTTATGATCGCTGACAACAAAGATTACAGAACGTAAGTGTTACCTCCTGGTCATCGTCAGCAGCTGTTGGTGGCTGTCATGCTGTCATGGCCCACTCTGCTAAATTCGCATTATGGTTGCTGTTGTTCCTATTTATATGTACATACTTATCATTCATCAGTCATCATCACTTATCATTTTTCTTTGCGATCCTTACGGAGCATGGAGCCACCACAACACCTGTTCCCCCTGCAGGAAGCCTGTATCAAGCATGGACACGCTCTTGCATTAGTGGTTTCTGTGGCAATATATTTTATATTATAAGGTTGCCACTCCAAAGCACAACCTCACATTAGTTGCCTTGTACGACATGCTTGAGGGTACAGTACGACTATTTTTACTTTGTCTATACTTATAATTGCAATAATAATAATTTTACTTGGTATATTAAGAGTCCGCTGGGAGGACAACATTAAACAATCTTTGAAGGACAGGAAACTAGAATGGAGCCAGGCCAGAAGGAAGACAGCCGATAGGATAATCTATTGCTCTCTCTTCCAAACCTCTACACCTCATGGTAGAAGGGGAACGACTAAGTAAGTAGGTATATTTATCTTTGCCCTTTTTTATTTTGCTGGCTAATGAGCCCTTAATGCAGCAGGCTCTCTAAGAATAAACCTACACCAACTTTATTTTGCTGGCTAAGCAGCCCTTAATGCAGCAGGCTCTCTAAGAATAAACCTACACCAACTTTATTTTGCTGGCTAAGCAGCCCTTAATGCAGCAGGCTCTCTAAGAATAAACCTACACCAACTTTATTTTGCTGGCTAATGAGCCCTTAATGCAGCAGGCTCTCTAAGAATAAACCTACACCAACTTTATTTTGCTGGCTAATGAGCCCTTAATGCTGCAGGCTCTCTAAGAATAAACCTACACCAACTTTATTTTGCTGGCTAATGAGCCCTTAATGCAGCAGGCTCTCTAAGAATAAACCTACACCAACTTTATTTTGCTGGCTAATGAGCCCTTAATGCAGCAGGCTCTCTAAGAATAAACCTACACCAACTTTATTTTGCTGGCTAATCAGCCCTTAATGCAGCAGGCTCTCTAAGAATAAACCTACACCAACTTTATTTTGCTGGCTAATGAGCCCTTAATGCAGCAGGCTCTCTAAGAATAAACCTACACCAACTTTATTTTGCTGGCTAAGGAGCCTTTAATGCAGCAGGCTCTCTAAGAATAAACCTACACCAACTTTATTTTGCTGGCTAATGAGCCTTTAATGCAGCAGGCTCTCTAAGAATAAACCTACACCAACTTTATTTTGCTGGCTAATGAGCCCTTAATGCTGCAGGCTCTCTAAGAATAAACCTACACCAACTTTATTTTGCTGGCTAATGAGCCTTTAATGCAGCAGGCTCTCTAAGAATAAACCTACACCAACTTTATTTTGCTGGCTAATCAGCCCTTAATGCAGCAGGCTCTCTAAGAATAAACCTACACCAACTTTATTTTGCTGGCTAATGAGCCCTTAATGCAGCAGGCTCTCTAAGAATAAACCTACACCAACTTTATTTTGCTGGCTAAGGAGCCTTTAATGCAGCAGGCTCTCTAAGAATAAACCTACACCAACTTTATTTTGCTGGCTAAGGAGCCCTTAATGCAGCAGGCTCTCTAAGAATAAACCTACACCAACTTTATTTTGCTGGCTAATGAGCCCTTAATGCAGCAGGCTCTCTAAGAATAAACCTACACCAACGTATGTCTAATCTCATGTAGCAGTGGTTACTGTGTTAATTGTTTTACATGTTGTGGTTGCCAGCACAAACTCAGTTTTCTGTTAGTCGCCTCTTACGACATGCGTGACGGAGAGGCTAGTCTTTTTTCTTTATTAGTTTCCATAGCAAACTTCGTGAACTACACGGGGACACTTCACAAATTACCTTACAGTTGACAAAAAAAGAGCATACAAGCGTTTCATTTGTTTATTTGTCATGGTCATTGACCATCAGTCAGGATAAGTTCAACTACAAAGGTCTAGTAAGTTGAGATGGGATAGACAGGAATGAAATGAACACACGATAATTAGTGACGTCATCAGGACATGCAGTCGAAAAAGCACAACAAAATTATTCGCTGTCATAAGTTTCACTGTATTTGGAAACATAAGGGCATCAAGTCTAACACAGAAATAAGAATCTTCAACTCAAATGTCATGTCCGTCATATTTTACGGCTCTGGAACATGGACAACAAAAAATAACAACAACGAAAAGCTACAGGCATTCATAAATGAGAGCGTGCGAAGAATAGAAGGATTGAAATGGTGTGACTAGTAGCAGTAGCAATTCTAGTAGTATACTGTTCAAAAAAAGAAACGCATAGCTATCCGAGGACGCGTTTTTATGAGTTTGTAAGTAAAATTTGGTGCTAGGGTATATAAAAACCAGCCTCAAATGTTCTTTACAGTGTCACATGCACGTGTTGACCTGAATTGCGTTCGTTTTTGTAATCGTTACAACGCAGTGGTCAATAGTGTATATGACGCAATTTTTGAGCACAGCTCATGTTGCTCGCACGTGAAAGCAACAACATTTGGGGTGAACACTATTCACTGACTACGCAACTGAAACCCTATAAAAGGTTAACGCTACACACAAAAATTCAGTTAATTTTCAAGCAGACATTTATGCCGTCTCTATCAATAAATTTAAGGAACATTGCTATTGGCCGTTTGCACGCAGGCAAAAATCAAAGTCAGGTTGCCAGGCATCTAAACGTGCATCAGAGTACCATCAGTCGACTTTGGCACCGGTTCCACGCATCCATGCCCAGAAGATTCCAGTCGCTGATCGATGCACGTGGAGGTCACACACCATACTAACGGGAAAGCCCGTACGCCAAAAACTCTCATGACTCAGAAACAAAACAACTGTCAATTGATTGGTTGAACCCTAAGGTATTCTTTTGTGCAATTTGAACAATTAACTCATTAAATTAAAAAAGTTATTGAATGTCAAAATTGTGGCTATGTGTGTGCCTTCAGTAGCTATACGTTTCTTTTTTTGAACAGTATAATTCAAATGGCGCAAACTCCGTATTTTCGTTGGGAATTTCTCTATAGGCGAAGAGAATAGCGGGTAATATTCTATCCCAATCTTGTGGATACTTAGTCGTAACCTTTCCCAACATTTGTTTTAAACTTCAGTTAATCTTTATATACTGTCCAAAAAAAAGAAACGCATAGCTACTGAAGGCACACACATAGCCATAATTTTGACATTCAATAACTTTTTTAATTTAATGAGTTAATTGTTCAAATTGCACAAAAGAATACCTTAGGGTTCAACCAATCAATTGACAGTTGTTTTGCATCTGAGTCACGAGAGTTTTTGGCGTACGGGCTTTCCCGTTAGTATGGTGTGTGGCCTCCACTTGCATCGATCAGCGACTGGCATCTTCTGGGCATGGATGCGTGGAACCGGTGCCAAAGTCGACTGATGGTACTCTGATGCACGTTTAGATGCCTGGCAACCTGACTTTGACTTTCGCCTGCGTTCAAACGGCCAATAGCAATGTTCCTTAAATTTATCGATAGAGACGGCATAAATGTCTGGTTGAAAATTAACTGAATTTTTTGTGTGTAGCGTTATCCTTTTCTAGGGTTTCAGTTGCGTAGTCAGTGAATAGTGTTCACCCCAAATGTTGTTGCTTTCACGTGCGCGCAACATGAGCTGTGGTCAAAAATTGCGTCATATACACTATTGACCACTGCGTTGTAACGATTACAAAAACGAACGCAATTCAGGTCAACACGTGCATGTGACACTGTAAAGAACATTTGAGGCTGGTTTTTATATACCCTAGCACCAAATTTTACTTACAAACTCATAAAAACGCGCCCTCGGATAGCTATGCGTTTCTTTTTTTGAACAGTATATTTATTGAAACATAGTGTTAGTAGTCGCAGCAGTATTAATATTATTAGTAGAAGGGGTGGTGGTAGTAGTAGATGCTGCTGCTTTTGTGGCGACAGAAGAGAGGGAAAACGGAGGAGAGATTGCGTGTTGGAGATGATAGAATGTCTGTAATGATTTCTCATGTTAGATGTTTTCTCACGTCTGTACTAATTTCTCATGTTAGATGTTTTCTCACATCTGTAATGATTAATCATGTTGGATGTTTTCTCACGTCTGTACTGATTTCTCGTGTTAGATATTTTCTCCAATCTGTAATGATTTCTCATGGTCGATGTTTTCTCATGTCGGTACTGATTTCTCGTGTTAGATGTTTTCTCACTTCTGTAATGATTTCTCATGTTGGATGTTTTCTCACGTTTGTACTGATTTCTCATGTTAGATATTTTCTCATGTCTGTAATGATTTCTCATGTTTGTTTTTTTTTTTTTTTTGTTTTTTTTTTTTAAATAAAGATTTGTCTCGTTTTGGCGAGGCGCGTTCCGTTCTACCCCGGTCGGTTATATCAGGGCGCATGTCCAAACATAAAAGACCCCCAGATCTGAGATTTTTCGGGTTAGATATTTTCTTACATATGTTATGATTTCTCATGTTGGATGTTTTCTCATGTCTGTACTGATTTCTCAGGTTGGATGTTTTCTCATGTCTGTACTGATTTCTCATGTTGGATATTTTCTCACATCTGTAATGATTTCTCATGTTGGATGTTTTCTCACATCTGTAATGATTTCTCATGTTGGATGTTTTCTCATGTATGTACTGATTTCTCGTGTTAGATATTTTCTCCTGTCTGTAATGATTTCTCATGTTTTATGTTTTCTCACGTCTGTACTGATATCTCATGTTAGATGTTTTCTCACATCTGTAATGATTTCTCATGTTGGATGTTTTCTCATGTCTGTACTGATTAATCATGTCAGATATTTTCTCATGTCTGTAATGATTTCTCGTGTTTGTTGTTTTCTCACGTCTGTACTTATTTCTCATGTTAGATATTTTTTCATGTCTGTAATGATATCTCATGTTAGATCTTTTCTCACATCTGTAATGATTTCTCATGTTGGATGTTTTCTCATGTCTGTACTGATTTCTCATGTTAGATGTTTTCTCATGTCTGTAATGATTTCTCATTTTAGATGTTTTCTCATGTCTGTAAGGATTTCTCATGCTAGATGTTTTATCATGTTTGTACTGATTTCTCATGTTAGATGTTTTCTCATGTCTGTATTGATTTGTCATGTTTGATGTTTTCTCAAGTCTGTACTGATTTCTCATGTTTGATGTTTTCTCATGTCTGTACTGATTTCTCATGCTAGACGTTTTCTCATGTGTGTACTGATTTCTCATGTTTGATGTTTTCTCATGTCTGTACTGATTTCTCATGTTAGATGTTTTCTCATGTCTGTAATGATTTCTCATTGCAGATGGTTAAAATACTACCGACAGAATTCGACCTTGACCCAGATGGAGATGAACTTGTATTACGCTTTCATAGCAAATTCGGTAAGTTGATATTTTAATCTAGCTTCCGTTCAGAAGAAGGACACGTGAGTAATCTTCAAGTCATTAAAATATGCACGGTTTTTAGAAACATGCAGATTCGTAAACTGTTCCAGAAACATCTCAGTAATACCCCGCTTAGCGTTTAGTATACGTTCATACGAGGTGACGAGGCAAAGGTCAAAGGTAACAGCGTTTTATTGTGTCATATACTTCTTCTTCAAGTACCATGTCTGGTGGCGTTGGCGTCCATGTCTCTCCACAACTTCCAGGTCCCAGTACCATTTATCATTTTTGTTGTTGCCTTCTTGTCATGCCATGATGTTAAATATCTGATATTATCTCTTTGTCGTCCACTGTTTCTCTTTCCTTTAATGTTTCCCGTTGTCACGATATATTCCAGCTTTTCTCGTCTCATAACATGCCACAATAAAAAATAAAAAAATGGGTTGCTTCCTTCTGACATGAGGAATAAGCTTCCTTCTGACATGAGGAATAAGCTTACTTCTGACATGAGGAATAAGCTTCCTTCTGACATGAGGAATAAGCTTCCTTCTGACAAGAGGAATAAGCTTCCTTCTGACATGAGAAATAAGCTTCCTTCTGACATGAGGAATAAGCGTCCTTCTGACATGAGGAATAAGCGTCCTTCTGACATGAGGAATAAGCGTCCTTCTGACATGAGGAATAAGCGTCGTTCTAACATGAGGAATAAGCTTCCTCTTGACAAGAGGAATAAGCTTTCTTCTGACATGAGGAATAAGCTTCCTTCTGACATGAGAAATAAGCTTCCTTCTGACATGAGTAATAAGCTTCCTTCTGACATGAGGAATAAGCTTCCTTCTGACATGAGGAATAAGCTTCCTTCTGACATGAGGAATAAGCTTCCTTCTGACATGAGGAATAAGCTTCCTTCTGACATGAGGAATAAGCTTCCTTCTGACATGAGGAATAAGCTTCCTTCTGACATGAGGAATAAGCTTCCTTCTGACATGAGGAATAAGCTTCCTTCTGACATGAGGAATAAGCTTCCTTCTGACATGAGGAATAAGCTTCCTTCTGACATGAGGAATAAGTTTCCTTCTGACATGAGGAATAAGCTTCCTTCTGACATGAGGAATAAGCTTCCTTCTGACATGAGGAATAAGCTTCCTTCTGAGAAGAGGAACAAGCTTCCTTCTGACATGAGGAATAAGATTCCTTCTGACAAGAGGAATAAGCTTCCTTCTGACATGAGGAATAAGCTTCCTTCTGACATGAGGAATAAGCTTCCTTCTGACATGAGGAATAAGCTTCCTTCTGACATGAGGAATAAGCTTCCTTCTGATAAGAGGAATAAGCTTCCTTCTGACATGAGGAATAAGCTTCCTTCTGACATGAGGAATAAGCTTCCTTCTGACATGTGGAATAAGCTTCCTTCTGACATGAGGAATAAGCTTCCTTCTGACATGAGGAATAAGCTTCCTTCTGACATGAGGAATAAGCTTCCTTCTGACATGAGGAATAAGCTTCCTTCTGACATGAGGAATAAGCTTCCTTCTGACATGAGGAATAAGCTTCCTTCTGACATGAGGAATAAGCTTCCTTCTGACATGAGGAATAAGCTTCCTTCTGACATGAGGAATAAGCTTCCTTCTGACATGAGGAATAAGCTTCCTTCTGACATGAGGAATAAGCTTCCTTCTGGCATGAGGAATAAGCTTCCTTCTGACATGAGGGATAAGCTTCCTTCTGATATGAGGAATAAGCTTCCTTCTGACAAGAGGAATAAGCTTCCTTCTGACATGAGGAATAAGCTTCCTTCTGACATGAGGAATAAGCTTCCTTCTGACATGAGGAATAAGCTTCCTTCTGACATGAGGAATAAGCTTCCTTCTGACATGAGGAATAAGCTTCCTTCTGACATGAGGAATAAGCTTCCTTCTGACATGAGGATTAAGCTTCCTTCTGACATGAGGAATAAGCTTCCTTCTGACATGAGGAATAAGCTTCCTTCTGACATGAGGAATAAGCTTCCTTCTGACATGAGGAATAAGCTTCCTTCTGATATGAGGAATAAGCTTCCTTCTGACATGAGGAATAAGCTTCCTTCTGACATGAGGAATAAGCTTCCTTCTGACATGAGGAATAAGCTTCCTTCTGACATGAGGAATAAGCTTCCTTCTGACATGAGGAATAAGCTTCCTTCTGACATGAGGAATAAGCTTCCTTCTGACATGAGGAATAGCTTCCTTCTGACATGAGGAATAAGCTTCCTTCTGACATGAGGAATAAGCTTCCTTCTGACATGAGAAATAAGCTTCCTTCTGACATGAGAAATAAGCTTCCTGTGTGCACTGGCCTCTGTCAAGGCATCGTCATTGCAATTGTTGCTGTCCTTAGTATTGTTTTATATTGTTCTGAGACGACCATTACTTCTGTCTTTTTTGCTGTAAAGGCTAAGGCATTTCCTGCAGCTCTTTCTCCTTGTCACTTTTTGCTATTAAGACTGTATCAGCATCATATCTCAAGTTGTTTATATTATGTCAACCAATTAATGTTCTTGACATGTTCTTCATTGATCTAATTATATTTTCATTGACAGATTGAACATATCCGGTGACATCATGTCATTATAACAATACTTCAACGGAAATGCATTCCTAACAACGTTTTTGTCTACCTGAGATGTATACTACAGTATGTGTACAGTCATTCATGGGTGTAATACTTACACCAAAAGTTTCAACAGTTGACCTTTACTAAATTATGTAATCTTGAATATGTCATTTCAACCGTAAAACAGCGACACATCACAGCAGCAGCGGTAGGCTACATACCTGTGGGTCTTACTTAACTTCGGCTCATTCTTGGTGTAGGTATCTGAGAGTCGACTGTCTTTTCTTTCGTTTCTTATCATGCAGCTTTTCTCGCTAGCAGGAAAGTACGCCAATAATACTGCGCTTTGCCTTTTTCCTTCGGTCCCAGACAGGGTCAATATTGATGAACTAGTTTATGATTTGTATGACAGAGCAGACAGGGTTAGTATTGATGAACTGGTTTATGATTTGCATGACAGAGCAGACAGGGTCAGTATTGATGAACTGGTTTATGATTTGCATGACAGAGCAGACAGGGTCAGTATTGATGAACTGGTTTATGATTTGCATGACAGAGCAGACAGGGTCAATATTGATGAACTGGTTTATGATTTATATGACAGAGCAGACAGGGTCAATATTGATGAACTGGTTTATGATTTGTATGACAGAGCAGACAGGGTCAATATTGATGAACTGGTTTATGATTTGTATGACAGAGCAGACAGGGTCAATATTGATGAACTAGTTTATGATTTGTATGATAGAGCAGACAGGGTCAATATTGATGAACTAGTTTATGATTTGTATGACAGAGCAGACAGGGTCAATATTGATGAACTAGTTTATGATTTGTATGACAGAGCAGACAGGGTCAATATTGATGAACTAGTTTATGATTTGTATGATAGAGCAGACAGGGTCAATATTGATGAACTAGTTTATGATTTGTATGACAGAGCAGACAGGGTCAATATTGATGAACTGGTTTATGATTTGTATGACAGAGCAAACAGGGTCAATATTGATGAACTGGTTTATGATTTGTATGACAGAGCAGACAGGGTCAATATTGATGAACTGGTTTATGATTTGTATGACAGAGCAGACAGGGTCAATATTGATGAACTAGTTTATGATTTGTATGATAGAGCAGACAGGGTCAATATTGATGAACTAGTTTATGATTTGTATGACAGAGCAGACAGGGTCAATATTGATGAACTAGTTTATGATTTGTATGACAGAGCAGACAGGGTCAATATTGATGAACTGGTTTATGATTTGTATGACAGATGATTTTACTGCTGTGGAACTCCTCGGTGAGGTTTCTCAGTGGCGTGTTGAGAGAGTCTTCAGATGACTCTGAATGGGAAGCTCTGTCCATTCTCGAAGTTCGTCATTTTTAAGACTCACCATGAGACTATGCCAATATCTTAACATCACTGTCATTAATATACTCCAGTTCCCCGTCACTGTCTGATTTTTGTGATTAGCATTTGTAACCGTCAAGTTTTGTAATTAAAAAAAAATTTCAAATAATAATTTAATTCCAGTTTACAAGACCCATATAAACAAAACAGCTCTAACAGGAGGGTGCTAAACAGGGTAGAGTATTGCTGTTCTAATTTAGGTAGTGGTAAATAATAACGAGTGCTAGATATAACAATATTTAGCTCACGAGAACATGTCAATCAACACACCATGTTATCTGATGTATCATTGTCACCAATTAAAAAAACATGTAAGATAAATACTGCACGAAGTTGTTTTCTAACACTCGGACAACGTTACCAGGCACGTTCAAAGAGGATTTTAAAAATGTGATTACAACATCATCAAAAAAAAAAAAATGAAGAAGATAAACAGTAGAGGATATTTAACAGGAAAATACAAGAAGGACTTCTTGGGAGGTCAGTGGTTCTCACCCTATAGGTCATGAACTCAAACGAGGGTAGCGTGCAAGTAACTGAGGATCGCGAGCCATGTATAATTAAATTTAAATTATATTTTAATTATTGCTGAACATTTTGATGCATTTGTAGCAAATTTCCTTTTATCAGATAATGTGTTGATAGTGTCGGTCCTTGGATATATTTATGATAATTTGTTGTTACTTGATATTATTTCATATTTATCATAATTTGGTGTTCTGTACGTTGAGTAATACCTGGTGTTTTCATGGCATCTATTTATCGTCAGACATAGTGATACAGTAAGACAGCCTTGCTTAGACGAACTGTTGTATTTATGCCAACATTTTTGTCGACAGATTAATGTCAGATATAGCAGTATAAAAAACGTGGACAGCTCCTTCAGCTTGGAGATTATAATTACTGGACTTCTGATTGTCAACGTGAGTACCGTCTGTTTCACTTTGTTTTATTGTTTACATTGTGTGCGTGTGTGCGCGCGTGTGCGTGTGCGTGTGCGTGTGCGTGTGCGTGTGCGTGTGCGTGTGCGTGTGTGTGTGTGTGTGTGTGTGTGTGTGTGTGTGTGTGTGTGTGCGTGCGTGTGTGTGTGTGTGTGTGTGTGTGTAGAGCAGTTTTGAGAACGTAGAAGTGTGAGCACTGAAGGAGTGGAGATGTTTACGACGAACCAAAGTCTCCAACTTCACGGGATAAGAAGATAGATAGATTCACAAACAGACGTGCAGAAAGAAAGATTACAAACAGAAAGAAAAAAAGAAAGAAAAGAAAGAAAGACAAACAGACAGAGAGAGAGAATTACAAAAGCATACATGTATCATCATCATCTCAACCCGTAACCATGTCATGGGTCGTAGGGGTGACTTGGTGGAAGCATCAGCAGACAGGGTCCTCCACTGCTCTCTATTCTCAGCAATGCGTACAAGTGTGGAAAAACCGTGTCCTGCCCATTCTTTGATGTTATCAGCCCAGGATTTTCTTTGCCTTCCTCTTCTCCGTTTACCTTCGACTGTTCCCAGGAGGATCATTTTCGAAAGGGAGTCATGACGAGTTACATGCCCAAACCAGGCGAGTTTTCGACGTTTCACTACTGACAAAAGTGGTTCTTGGTGGCCTGCATAGGTGTTTATTTTATCTCTAACATAGACATTTTTTGTGCTCTTTATAGCAAATGCGCAAAATTCTTCTATAACATTTATGCTCGAAAGCCTGAATCCTTCGCTCCGTATCTGCAGTGAGTGTCCAGCCCTCACACCCATACAAGAGAATAGATAATACAAGTGATTTGTATAATTTGATCTTCACAGGAAAACTGACGTTACTTTTCCAGATCACATTCAGCCTTGTCATGGCAGCTGAGGCCATCTCAAGACTTGTCTTGATTTCTTTACTTGATCTTCCATCACTACATATAGTGGATCCCATATATTTAAAGGTGTTAACTTCTTCTAACGTTTGCCTATTTAACGTAATTTTGGTCGGAACATGTTTCTTATGGCTATTCACCAATAGCTTGTTTTTTTCTATATTAATTTTCATCCCATACGTTCTTGTTACTTTCTCCAGTCTAGAGGTAAGGTCTTGAAGTTCTGATTCTGTTCAAGCTATAAGATCGATATCATCAGCAAAACGTCGATTGCAAAGAGGCCGGCCTCCAATCGATATGGTTGTGTTATAATCGTAGAGAGCCTCCTGCATAATATGTTCTAGATATATATTAAAGAGCACTGGGGACAGGATACATCCCTGACGAACTCCTACAGTTGTTTTGAAAAATTCTCCAATGTCATTGCTTGCAAAAACAGCACTGCTTGCGTCCTTGTATAGTGCTTCAATGATATCTATGATGTTGGTATCAAAATTGAATTGTCTCATTATTTGCCATAAGCCTTCAGGCCAGACTCGATGGAAGGCTTTTGTGAAATCGATGAAGTTATGGTATAAATCGCGTTGCTGCTAGAGATGTTTTTCGATCAGTAATCTAATGTTGAAGATTTGTTCTGAGGTACTTCTTTTTGGTCTAAAGCCAACCTGTTTCTCGGACAATATTTCTTCTGATTTCTGTTTTATTCTGTTCAAAATTATCCTTAACATCACTTTACTTGGATGACTAATAAGGCTAATGGTTCTGTAATTCTTGCACATTTTTAGATTTCCTTTCTTTGGAAGCGGTATTACTAATGACTGCGTCCATTCTTTTGGCCATTTTTTAGTACTCCATATCTTCTGGCAAATTTGTCAGAAGATACATGTATAAATACATGCAAACATACATATACACACACGTACATACTTAAACATATGCATGCTCGCCTACAAACATAGAATTTATACGTACCTAGTGATATATATGGACAGATGAACTGAACTTTTTTTTTAATTGATTGATTCAAATGATGGCTGACTGACTAAAGTTCGGGTATGGCAAAACAGATGCACTTATCAACATGAATGTCAGAGATTAACGTGTTTTAATGTTGACAGTGACTGCACTCAATAAATTATCTGAATATTATCTCGTGACAGTCTCATGAGGTCAGTTCCTGGACAGAGAACAACGTTGACCCACAAACTCACTGCGTCGATGCAACACGAGCGCTAGAATCTTTCCGTCTGTGGATCAAAACTGCTCGTTATGACCTGCCTGCAAGTGACCACTGGATGTTGTTCACAGGGTAGCCATCCGTGTCTCTCAAGATGTTTGTTTGCTTTCTTTTTTACACGCTTTCATTTAACTTGCCTTGTATGTCACTTTCGTTTCACTTTCAAATCTTGCTGTCGATTTTTCAATCACTTCCAGATGAGCAATAGCTCTAAAACTTGGCATAGTTGTGTATTCCCCATGACATATACAATAACACTAGTCAACACATTTTCAAAAGTTATTTGTACCAGAAATTAAATATACCATTTCTTATTGATTTTGACATGCTGATTTCAAATATCATAATGAAATTCACCAATTTGCTCTGGTTTGTTTTTAAATGATGAATTTACATTACAGTAATACAAATAATGTATGCTTGTTTAATTCTCTGGGGTGAACAGCTAGTCTTTCTACTTTAGCTTTATAAAAATTGATATTTCAACATAAAATGATAGAAAAAATAAAAACATTATTTAAAGTTCACATATCATGTTTTAAAAAGGCACATTTGAACCCATTCCGTCATTATTCAGTCGCTGTTCGAGCTCTCTTTGCTTGCTTCTTGTAGTCAATCGATGAGGGGTCTCTTGTCACAGTCCAACAGTAATCAGCAAGCATTGAAGGGTTCCAATTGCCTTGATACCTTGTCTCCATAGCAGCAATGTCCTGGTGAAATCGTTCACCATGCTCATCACTGACCGCTCCACAGTTTGACTTAAAGAAATCCAGATGAGAATCCAGAAAATGAATTTTCAAAGACATGTTGCAGCCAAGACTCTTATACTTCAGAAGGAGATTTTCTACAATTTCACAACTTGAAATATTCTATTATGAAGTCGAACACCTCCCACAGTTTTCGCACCTCGCGCTGACCATGGCCTACAATGAGTGTCGTGTCAGGTGGAATTCCCAGACACCTGTTCTACGTACTGCGCCGTAGAGATGTCAGTTATCGCGCCTTTCCTGAGCGCTCAGCCGAAGAAAACGCGCCTGTCAGCTGAAAGTGCAGACATAGTCTGCTCGTATGTCTGAGATAAGCGAAAGTCACAGTTTCGTCCACTGACATCTAATGCAAATAGTATGCATTTAACGCTCTCCCGTCTCTGTAGAGACGGACACGTTATGTCATCTACTGCGTTTCTAAATGAGAAAACAAAACCGGCAAAGGGAGAATGGGAAAGAAATTATTTCTCGCAAACGAACGAATGCGAAAAATACAGGAAAAAATAAAGAGTGATAATAAAATAGAGGATACGGGTGAAAGAAAAAGAAGAGGATACAGGCAATTTAATGATCATAAAACCTCTGTGACATTCACACATGTCCTAGGCATTTCTAACTACGATACTTTTGATAAGGACAAATGCACTAACTAATGGCAAAATTTTATCAGAGATAAGATATTTATACACAAAGGTGATGTAATCATAGGTAGGATTGCATCATCAACTTCTACTTACATTTTTATTGGTCATTAGAAACAAATTATGCAATCGCTCACAACAGTTGCGTCATATATATTCTTCTTTGATCCTTAGTCGCCGACCTTCAAAGCAGTCAGTGGCCATCACGCCTAGTGGCGTCTTGTAGGGCAACAACAAATTGATTCCACTTTGCTCGGTCGGTGGCCATCCTTCGTACAGTGCCCCAACTCTGGTTCATTCTTTGCATCTCAGCCTCCACAGTCCTCCGCCAGGTTGTTTTTGGTCGGCCTCTCTTTCGTTTTCCTTCAGGGGTCCAAAGCATAGCTGTTCTTGTGATGGCATCGGGGTCTCTTCTAAGGACATGGCCAACCCAGCTCCAGCGTCTGCCAGCTATGGTGGTGTGCATGTCCTCTTGCTTGCTCCGAGTAAGCAGATCTCATATATATAAATTGACCGTAATTAAATAAACTAGTAGCATATATCTTGAAAACTAGAGCCAATCAACATTTTAAAATGTCATTTTCGTTTTCAGCACACCAAAATTAGTTAAGATCAGCTATTTTCATTTCTGGTACATTTTGGTTGTTGACTAGTGTATCAGTCGTAAAAATAATAAAATGAATAAAATTAAAAATAATCATTTTTTTTTTTTTTTGCCGCATCATTTTTTGTGCTGTAGGAACATACAAGGGATATAATTCTCGACCGCTCTTTCATCTTCGGTAAATAACGTGGGGCGCTGATTCTGCATGAAATTAACTTCAGCTTTATACTTCATTAGACACTTATGGATAAAATATATGATAAGCGCTTAAGCGCCCCACGCTTTTTGTCAATTTGAAGTTACATTTTTTTACTGCAAGCTATAAACTCCTTGAAAAATTATTTTTGGGTTTTTAGTGCATTAAAAGCTTGTGTTTAAAAAAATATTTTTTTTGTATTAATAACTTTAGTTTCATTAATTTTTTGTTTAAATCATAGGATGAGAACACATGACTCACAAGTAGCAATTTGATCATTCAGAAAGAATAGTTAACTTTCATGTTAGGCGCACATAACCGTATTTTATTTTTCCAGGAAAGTTAATATGAACAACCAACATTGTCTCCCTTTAAATCAAGCGTTGTCTCCTGCGCTGCCTTATAATTTCCATGTTCACATAAGAATGCAAAACTTTAACTTTGACAGCAGATTTGGAGAGGAGAATACAGAAGCTAGGAGAGAGATTTAGAAGGTTCCTCGGAATATCATATATTGATCGTATAACTCAGTGCTTCTTAACAAGAAGGTTTGTCTTAACCCTTAGTTGTGCGAGACCTACCTTCAGGGGTAACATGCTAGTTATTTTAGAAAGCGAATCGTCATTAAAATTATATAATACAAAGAACTCCAATGTATTTGTGACAAATAGAACATTGACAACGTGAATTCAATACAGAATCTTATTCACATTTTGTAAATAACATTTTCCCAAAACATTCTTGTATCTCGTTCTCTCACTTTTAGCATATTTTGTGAGCTGGAAGATAATGGCATGCGAAGCCTCTTAAGATGTTGTAAAGGGGTGCGGAACTTCTTAAGATGATGTAAAGGGGTGTGGGGCTTCTTAAGATGCTGTAAAGGGGTGCAGGACTTCTAAAAGATTTAGAAACACTGGTATAACTAATGAACAGATAAGACAGATAATTAGTGCCACGGGACCACATAAAGATCTTCTTACGGCTGGGAAAGAGACCGAAACTGACATGTTGTTGACACATGTCAAGGTCACATGAGCTACCAAAGACATTCCTTCAAGGTCACATGGGCTACCAAAGACATTCCTTCAAGGTCACATGGGCTACCAAAGACATTCCTTCAAGGTCACATGGGCTACCAAAGACATTCCTTCAAGGTCACATGGGCTACCAAAGACATTCCTTCAAGGTCACAGTCCAGTCGAAAAAAACGGCATACAAAAACAGAAAAAAAAACAAAGAAATAAAAAAAAAGAATAGACAACATAGCAGAATGGACAAATGTACCACGGCAGATTTAAATAGACTAACAATCACTTTTTAAAAAGCAGCGAATAATAGACAAGGTTTCATCGCCAATAATTTATCGATGACCAATTGTTATAGTACTGAAGAAGAAGACGAATAAGGAATGGGGAGGATATAAAGAAAAAAATTAAGAAGAAGAACTACTTTTAAGTAAAAAAAAAATCTTATTGGTTGTCTATTTGTTTACAAGATGCAAAGAACAGACATGAATAAAACAAGAACACCGCGTGATTGAAAACTGAAACAAGCTCAGAAAACCAACCCCGGTTAATAGACATCACCATTATTTGAAAACTGCAAAAATTAAATAAAGTTATATATAAATATATACCAGGTATATGGTTCTTAGATATATATTATACACTAATATATAAATATTAGTTGTTAAATAACTTAATGGATATAACTATCAGTTTTCTCAATATATCATTTATGTATTATGTCTTGTTAGCCATCAGTGTATGATCTAAATTATTTAACGGGTTGATTACTACAGGCAATATTATTATGACATCTTAAATCTGTATTGACTATCAATTTTTGTTTGTAAAATATCTTGTATGTGGTTGTCTTCAGGTTCGATATATCAACAGATGGAAACAGGAATGTCGCAGGTAAGTTTTTTTTTCTTTTTTTTCGTTCTCCCTCGTATAACAGCATCCATTTCTCTCATAAAATTAGTGGTCTGTCTGAGGTTTCTCTCATTGGTTTCATGTAACTGTTTCTCCCATAAAGTTGACGATATGTCTCTGGATTCTCTCAAGGTTTTCATATAACCACATCTATATCTCTCCTAAATCTGACGATCTGTCTCAGGTTTCTCTCATTCCTCTCAATTAAACCCATCTATTTCTTAAACACATCTATGTCTGTCATAAAGTTGACGATACGTCTCTGGATTCTCTCAAGGTTTTTACATAAACACATCTTTTTCTCTCATAAAGGTGACCGTTTGTCTAAGGTGTCTCTCATCGATCTGATATAACCACATCTAATTCTGACATGAAGCTGACGGTCTGTCTAGGATTTCTCTCATCATTCTCATGTAAACAACTATCAGGTTTTCTTATTCAGGTTTTCTGTAATTTCACACAGCGTAATCTGTTTTCTTCTATTTTCGTCATTTCATTATAAGATATGTGTGCGCTTCCATATTCTTAATGCTTAAAGGTAGTCCCATAGCAGAGATTGCCGTAGGGAAATCAAGCGTTAGAGACTTCACTTGACTAGGTCCGGCATAAGCATAAGCCTACGTAAACGCCTTAACCTCTTGGCCACTACCAGAACATATTTATTAGTATTGTAAACTGTCCATTGAACTATTTGACATATTTTTTTGTCTTAAAAATATCTCCGTGGAATCTCGTCTTTTTGTAAAAACTGTATTACTGTCAATGTTAAACGTCATGTAACGAACAATAAAAAAAAATCTCACCACCTTTTCATGGAAATATGGAAACGGCGCGCATTGCACCGTGAATGCTAAATTGAACACCCATTAAAAGAGCACGAAGGTCTTCCAATATTTTCTTAGTGCATTGACCATTGACCATTGATCATGATAAGTTTGACTACAAAGATCCAATGAAGTTGCAATGGAATGGAAACTAAAATGAAATGACCACACGAAAATTCGTGCCGTAATCAGGATATGCTGCAGAAAGAACACAACATACCATATATATTCGAGTATACGTCGATCCGACTATAAGTCGACCCTTAGACTTTATGACCTCAAAAGCTTCCAAAAGCTATGGCCCGATTATAAGTCAAAGTAACAAGAATATTCTTCGATGATGAATTTATGAAAAGCTAGGATTATTTTCCTCCAAAGCTGCTGGTAATTTATGTGCAATTTTTGTGCGTTGGTGAAGAAATAATGGAAAATGGTCAATAAAACGGTAGCACCAGTCTGTAGATGCAAGAAATGTCGATATTTCTGGCATTTTGCGATATTTCTCATTCCTTTTTAATTGAAGGGCGCGAATTCTTATTGATCCTCGAGTATGATGCAAAAATGTTTCCGCTAAAATTCATAAATTTAGTTCTTCTTCATGAGTTATAAACCATGAAGTGTTTCCCTCTCATTGCTAATTTTGTTGTCGACATATCTTGCATGGGTTGAAATTTTAAATCTTGGGACGTGTCTTCCATCAATCCGGTGGCCAATTAAATCGGCCTCGCAGTTATAGTTAGCATTAAAGTTTATGTTAGGTTAAACGTTTCTAAGTCTAAACACAACTCTAATCCTAACCCCTAACGACGTGGCTGGCTTATTTAGCTATCGATTCGATAACTATCCGAGCTCGGTTTTTCGCACGTAATGTATTTTTCGTCTGCAATCATCACTCGCCATACAACGTTACCGCAAGCAGATGACCGTAAGCTCCGACGTTTTGCGCATACGCAAATGCGCAAAGCATGCGCTCTCATGCATCTACTTCTGCAATAATGACGCCGGATTACACTATTGCGATTACTATTTAACCGTAAACATCAACGATTACCCAAATTCCTGCAATACGAAAGCATCACAAATAATAACGCGCGACACACTAAATTAACCAAAGTCGTATAGCCGTATTTCACGATTTCATCTGTTGATGTCTATTCGCACAATGCAGATCAAGTAAAATATTGCAAAAAGCTTACCTTAATCCTAACCTACCCCTGTTTCCTGCTTATACACAAATAATATCCTGCAAATAAAAACACTCATATTGGACTAAAAAAAATTAATAACAGACGATTATCGCATCCACCTACAGAATTTGTTTCGCCGAAACTACCTTAATAGTCTACACATAGCCACATTACTCTGCGTCACGTATTTTGCGATTTCAACGTCAATGGTTAGAATGCATATAAACAAAGTTACTGGCTAACATTAACCCTTACCTACCCCTTTCCTAACATTTTCAACACATAATAAATACTATTAAAAAAGAACCACAAGATAACATCGTGAGATAAAAATAAGGAACAATAAACTTCGAGACAAAGCAGTCAGTGGACATCACGCCTGGTGGCATATTATAGGGCAGCTACAAACCGTCCCCATTTTGCTCGGTCGGTTGTCATCCTTCGTGCCATTCCCGAACTCTGGTTCATGCTTTGTATCTTAGCCTCCACTGTTCTCCGCCAGGTTGTCTTTGGTCTGCCTCTCTGTCACCATCCTTCTGGGGTCCATCGCATAGCAGTTTTCGTGATGGTGTCAGGGTCCCTTCTGAGGACATGGACAACCCAGTTCCAGTGTCTGCCTGCAATGATGGAGTGCATGCCTTTTTGACTACACCTGTAAGTAGTTTCTGGTTAGAGATTGTATTGGAAGAATTGTCCTCAGGCAGGTTGTTGTGAAATGATGATAATTTTGACATGTCCTTTTCTGGTACTGTCTAGAACTCTGCACTATACAAAAGTACAGAAAGTAAGCAACACTCGTATAATTTTCATTTGGTGTTTAACCCTAACCTAACCCTAACCCTTACCCATTATAAATCCGTAATCGAAATTTTAATTTGCTATGAATCCCTATAAATAGGCATTTGGGCGAAAGACAATACACGTCCCATTGTGTTAAATATCACCCCTTGCAAATTTTCTTTATTTTGCATCATTCTCAACAAGATTTTCATCGATTCAGTATTCCCGCATTTCACTAGAATTGTCATGATTTTCGCAAATTCCATAACTTTCAACTCGTAAAAAGTACGCTTTCTTTTAAAACACCATCCTGACACTTAAAAAACTAAATGAGGATGTGTTTACAACAGTTGTGCATGCTGGTGTACGCATGACAGGAAGTGCCGAAAGCGTGACGGACATTTTAATTTATTGATCGTTTGTATCCGCCTCAAGTGTATGTTTTTATTTTAATAATAACTACGATTAACAACGTAATAATATTGATTCAAACCGTATAGGCTGAAATGAAGACCAGTGGGCCGTGTGTTCAATGCGACCTTATAAAATAATTCAGAGACGTAGTAAAAATGGCAATGGGCTAATCACCTGTTTGCCACGTCACTTCGATTACATGTCCCACCCATGGGCCTTGTGCACTTGGGTCCCCTCTACACCTCCTTTCACGGGGTAAAAGAGGTTCCGATTATGAGATGAGATGAGTAAAAATGGCCAAGTGTGATGGTTAAGTTTAGGAATCCTAAATTTAAACCCTAACCTCAATCCTAACCCTAACAACGTTGGCGACTTACAAGGGCAACATCGAAGAACACGTACCATTTTTTGTACCATTTCAACCCATTTTTTAAATGTATTACTTAAGATATTTTGTTAAAAACATTTGATTATGCAGAAAGTTTATATCTGAAGGATACCAATATGCGGTGGGAAGGGGCCACACTGAGTGGTTTCATGAAATTTTTTTTTGATTTGACTTTAAGTCGGGGGGGAATTTATTTTCAGGCCCAAATTGGGAATACATTTCTCGACTTATCTCGATATACGGTATTAATTTCCCCCGTCGTGTATTGGCGGGTTACATACTCGTTTAACGTATGTTTGTCTAGTGATCTCCTGTTCCTTCATGCCAGGGCTAGCCAAACTTGGCGGTATGTGTTCACTGAACTCCATTTCTCTCATTGAGCAAGACAACACGGGCAGTGTCGGCGCAACAGCTGCACATGAAATGGGGCACAGGTAACAAATTTTGTTTTTCACCAACACTAACATCGCCATCCGCACCATTTTATTACAAATACTAAAACTCATCATCATCGTCATAATCACCATCTTTAGAGCGTGCGGTTGGTCTGGCGCCAGTTTCATGTTCCCAGTTATATCATCGTGCTAGCAGTCTCTATTGTGCGGAATGCTGGAGAGTAACAGAGAAGGAACATGTCGAAACTGTTCTCCTTCCACACAATCTGCCTAAGGAAAATTCTCCGAATCTTTTGGCCTAATACTATCCCTAACCAAGAACTATTTACTTGGAGTAGCAAAGAGGTCATGCACACCATCATAGCTGGCAAACGCTGGAGTTGGGTTGGCCACGTCCTCAGACGAGATCCTGATGCCATCACAAGATATGCTATGCTATGGACCCCTTAAGGAAAGCGAAAAAGAGGCCGACCCAAAACAACTTGGTGGAGAACTGTGAAGGCCGATATGCAAAGAATAAACTAGAACTAGATCACTGTACGAAGGATGGCGGCCGATCGAACAAAGTGGAAGCAGTTTGTTGCTGCCCTACAAGATGTTACCAGGCGTGATGGCCACTGACTGCTCTGACAGTCCGCGACTAAGGATCAAAGAAGAGGAAGAGTAATTATTTAAACCATAAAAAACTAAAGGGAACCCCTTAGCAAATACTGCCGTAGAGGAAGGAAGTGTTAAAGACTTCACTATAATAGGTCCAACATAGAGAGGTGGGGTGGCAAGTACACTTTCTCGCTTCCTTTTCCTTCTCTAACTCAAAAGAAGAGTCAGATGCCCATTTACAGCAGGGTAGACTGGAGCATGTCGATACCGTAAATTGAACCCGGCACTTTTGCCTCGACAGACCAGCACTCTGACCACTCTGTCAATCGGATGCTCATTTAGAACGTGTTATAACGAAATAGCTTATTAGCACCAACAAAATATAAAGTCCTGATCACACCCCCGCATGTTACATCTGACCAGAGAAACCAGATTTCTATTCCACTTATTTGAGAAACAAGACAATACCACTTTCTCCTGTCTTCCTTTATTGTGTTTTTTTTTTTATTCTGTTCACAAAGTTGTTATTAGAATGGACGTGCTCCAGATTACACAAATATAACAATTCTGAAAGTTCTCCAGATTACACAAATATAACAATTCTGAAAGTTCTCCAGATTACACAAATATAACAATTCTGAAATAAATACTGAAGGAAACTTGAGCCCTGTGAACAGTAAATAAATATAAGTAAATAAATAAATAAAAGTGATAAACAGGCACTCGGTGGACATACAGGATGACTCCAGACAACGGAAAAGAAAATATAAGTGATAGGCTTACGGGGAATCGAACCTAGGACCAGCCAACGGCACCATCGCCTTACTGCACTTTTCTGAGTTGCGAAATTGGCTGAGCGTCCTTTCACGATGCACTATCACAGTAAGGCGATGGAGCCGTTTGGTAAATCTCAGACTAGCCCTCTCAAACCGGCAAATGAAAGCGTAGTGCCCCCTTGTTAGAAGGTACTGTCACCGCATTCCCAGTGAAAACCTGCAAGTTAGCTTACTAAAATTCTCTTTATTCGCGAACTGTATGAGATAGAAAGTGATCTTAACTTTAAAGTGAAGTTAACTTTCAGTAAAATATTTAGTTTTACTTTTCCACCGCTCTGTTGATGTGGTTGTAGGTTGATGTGGTTGTAGGCTGATGTGGTTGTGGGTTGGTTGTAGGTTGATGTGGTTGTAGGTTGATGTGGTTGTAGGTTGGTGTGGTTGTAGGAAGCAGGTCTTGCGACGGAAATAAAAGTTACATATAGACTGGACTGACTCTAAAGTCTAGAGATATTCTAAAACCTGGAAACAGACATGATTTTATCACGGTAGATCTTTAGAGACTTCCGTGTTTATAAAGTAGACCCATAGCTCCTAGGTTGTCGACCACTGCTCTACTAAAACCGGCCTCGTTTTAGAACGCTGCATCAAAGCGCTTTATGGATCTTGTAGTAGAGATTTCTGCAGCAACCGTTTTACATGACGAAGTAGCCAGCCTTATGCGATATCCCCGTAGTCAACTATCAGGAAGTGATAGGTCGATTTCAACAATATTATTCTCTGGGCTACAGGGGAAAAACTAGTTCAAGGTAGTCCTATATCAGATACTGCCGTAAGGGGGTGAAGTGTTAGAGACATCACGATAATAGGCCTAGCTTTATGAGGTGAGAGTCCCATTCCTCGGTGTCTTTGCATTCCCCAACTTAATAGCAGACGACAAACAAGACTTGTGACCGGAAATGGCAATTGAGCTATGTCACCTGGCCTGGCACTTTATGAAGTAGAAAACAATGTATGGAACAAGAATTAGAAAATGAGTGTTTGTCAGCTTTCCTTTGCCTAAAATTAATTCACATACACTCGGCTGACTTATTGATTTGATTGAAGTAAAGTCTAACAGAAGTTACCAATCATGACCGCCTTGAGACTCCTAAAGCCCAGTACGAGAACCACTAAACATGATAGGCTAAAATTATTGTCGGAGGTTATGAGGTCTAAACCTGAACATCTACCACTACTTTGAGTATTCTATTATGAAGACGAAACCCCAATAATATCCATCTCCATGAGATATTGAATTATCAGTGTTAACGCCAAACACTTACTACTGCTTGGAGTATTCTATTATTAAGTTGAACCCCGAACTTCTTCCACTACTTTTGGTAGGAATCTGAAGCCATAAGGCCTCACAAAAGTTGGAATATTCTATTATAAAGTCGAACACCTCTCACAACTTGAAATATTCTATTATGAAGTCGAACACTTCCCACAACTTGAAATATTCTATTATGAAGTCGAACACTTCCCACAACTTGAAATATTATATTATGAAGTTGAACACTTCCCACAACTTGAAATATTCTATTTTGAAGTCGAACACTTCCCACAACTTGAAATATTCTATTATGAAGTCGAACACCTCCCACAACTTGAAATATTCTATTTTGAAGTCGAACACCTCCCACAGCTTGAAATATTCTATTTTGAAGTCGAACACCTCCCACAACTTGAAATATTCTATTTTGAAGTCGAACACCTCCCACAAGTTGGAATATTCTATTATGACGTCGAACATCTCCCACAAGTTGGAACATTCTATTATGAAGTCGAACATCTCCCACAACTTCTGTTATTCTATTATGAATCTGAAGACAGAAAACCTCCGATAAGTTGAATTATTCTATTATTAAGTTCATCCACGAACATCTACAATTTCCTGAGTGTAATTTTTCATGACGTTCAGCCTCAAACACCAACATTGTTTGGCGTATTATATCTTGTAACTCAACCCAACTACTTCTACTGCTTGAAGAACTCGACTTGGCTGTAACAGTAATGGCTTGAACGTGCTAGACATAGTGAGTAAAACCTAGGCAAACAAAACCGCACTCACTACTTCTGTTTGAAAATCTTTATGAAGAATAGCACCCATTTTTTACTACCTTTCTCAACATTATAATCCACATTGTTATAATTTTCTTCATGATCATCACTATCATTACCACCTGCAGCTTAAGCGCTCTCCATGACGGAGAGGAAAAAGACTGCTTTGATGAAGACAATTACATCATGTCCAGAAAGTTGAAAACTCCGGACCGAGAATTACTTGCATCCCGACCTTGGCAGTTTTCGCCTTGCTCTGTCAGGGCCATCAAAAAATTTATATCAGAGTAAGTACTCATTTCCCATCCATTTATCCTTCCTTATTTTATATTCCGTCGATGTCTATATAAAATAATTCACAACACAGTTTTTGTAGAAATCTTCAGTGTCAATGATGTGTACACATATAGAGGAACTAAGAAAGTAGCTATAAAATTACATTAGTTTGAATAAGCAATATTTCATTAACTGAACTATGCTTTACGTACTTGTCACCTGATTCTAAATTTAGATGGTATCTAAGCTATGATGGCACTATACACTATTTAAGTACTGCCCTTTTTTATGCGTCAGACGCAGACGTTGTGACACTGAGACACAAAGTTCCAGGACATTTAAGTAAAACCGTCCCGTCTGCTGAGTTCAGTCAATAATCTGTTTTGTCGACTTATCTTTGTGTATTAATCTTGCTATTTGTGTTATGACCCTACCAGTAATTTTAATTGTGCCCGGGGGGTCTCTATGAAGATGAGAAGCGAATATGACTGCTCCTTCTGTAGATGTGTCGTTAGAGACGACTAGTATGAAGTGGTACATGGGACTCGCGACCTCATCATACAAAACAATCTGCTACAGACATCACCACTGCTAATGCGCCTGAACACTTTGACGGAGGCTTTCTTGTAAAGGAACTATATGCAGTGGTTGCTTCATTCTCTGTGAAGAGTGGAAAGGAAACAGTAGAAATAAGAATCCATTGCGATCACCTTCTTCAGTCTAACAGCAGACTGTGTCTAGACACTGTTTATTTAACTTTTTTTTTTTATTCGGTAAAAACAAAATCTCCAGTACTGTATCCTATACTCTCTCACCAAGATCCAAGTGTACCCAGAAGTCTGTGCGTGGCATGTCCGTGCTGTCCACGAGCCTCAGCCCAGGTCAAGTCTTCTCTGCAGATCTTCAGTGTCAGCTTGCTCTAGGAAACGATTCTTACTTTGGACGGGTAGGTTTAGTCCATGTTGACAATATAAAGTTGGAGAATAATTGTAAAGTAATGTTTAAAAAGATACATATAAGGACAAACAGCATTCTGAATTTGTTAGATTTGTTCATACACATATCTGTAAATGGAGGTCGATAGTCTGAAAATCTTCGGACATATACAACATATAAAAGATATCATAAAGCTGCATCTCACAACCAGATCACACTAAGTCATCTTACAACAAAATCACATTGTCACCTCACAACACGATCACATTAAATGTCAATCTTATAACCAACTCACATTAGGTGTCATCTCACAACTAGATTATATTTAGTGTCATCTCACAATCAAATGACATTAAGTGTCATTTCATAACTAACATTAGGTGCCATTTCACAACCAGCTTACATTTGTGTCATCTCACAATCACATCACAGTAAGTTTCAATCATATCACAGCGAAATCACATTTAATTGTGACATTTAACAACCAAATCATACAGGTGTCTTTTCACAATCAAATAACCAAATACGTGTCAATCATTCCCCGACCACATGACTTTATGTGTCAGTCAATCTCACAATCAAATAACCAAATATGTGTCAATCATTCCCCGACCACATGACTTTATATGTCAGTCAATCTCACAATCAAATAACCAAATATGTGTCAATCATTCCCCGACCACATGACTTTATGTGTCAGTCAATCTCACAACTAAATCACATTAATATTATCTTGCGTTGATACAATGACATCCAAGAAGTTAGGCATGTGCTTGTGCCGCAAACAAAGATTAACTCTTTATATTCCAGTTTTATCCAGTCACCAAAATATTTATGATAAAATATTTCTAATCAAAATCCATAATTCACGCCGTTTGTTGGTCGGTCACATCTAAGGGATGCAACTGTGGTTGAAAGTTAGACATTAATTGTATTGTTTCCCTTATATGTACTCTCGAAAATAGTAACACTCAACGAAGAAAAGTCGGTGTAGAACCCAGTTTCATTCCGGAAACGGATTTAACTCATCCTTTTGTTAAAAATAACCTTAAAATGTAAGTTTTTGATTCTTTCTTCAAGACAAAATTTTAATTTAAAGTATTCTCTATGTCACCCTCACCCGAGGAACAAATCATGAAAACATGAACGTTTTTGTTAAAAACACTTTTTATCAGAGAACATGCTTTGAAACACATCCACGCACTTTCACAAAAAATGTTGTCATCAAAGAACTTTTATATTGAAATAAAAAATATTTTAAAAATATATTACAGCTTTTGATTTACTTCCGTCATTATTGACGGGTTATTGCTAGTAATTATATAATACTTGTAAATCCGCTACAAGTTACTTTAAATTGTTGTAACTTTAATATGGAACAAAAACGTTTGTTTTTAATACTGTCATATCCAGACGTGAGGGAATCTGACAATAACAACAGTTGGCACTTGTAAGAATTCTATCCCATCAGTGGCGCATCATATTTCTCATGGGGTAGACAGGGTTAATAAGCTTTGACAAGGTCACCAATGTAGAACTGATTGAAACATCCAGACAAATACAAGTGGGGCAAAAGGTTTGGATAAGACGGTGGCGTCCGATAGGACATTCTATGATGAAACAGGTTATTAGCATTGCAAGACTGTCCTTGACCTTGAAACCCAAGGGGTAGTAGAAATAGAGGAGACCATCACCCTTCATCTACCCGTGGGGCACGGGCCTATCACCCTTCACCTACCCGTGGGGCACGGGCCTTCAACAAATTCACAGCAAGCCTTCATGTCCTGTGTCATCCGTTCAAGGTCGTACCATATTTCTTTATCTCTTTTTAGGTCTCTCTCTAACTGCCTTCTGCACGTATCCTCATACTCTGGGTGGAAAGAAGGTGGGGTGCTGAACAAGCACTGTTTTGTAATGCGATCAGCTGATTTCCTCAGGTTGTATGGTGTCCGTCGCTAGCGATTGTCCTCACTTCTTGCTCCACTGGTTCTTCCATCAGTTCTACGTCATTACCACCTGCAGCTCAGTTCTACATCATTACCACCTGCAGCTTAAGCGCTCTCCATGACGGAGAGGAAAAAGATTGCTGTGATGAAGACAACTACATATACTGTATGCATACTGTTTATTACCAAGACCCAGAAAGGGAGCAAAGAATAGTAACACTGTACCGTGCTATACAGCACGTAGAAGGCAATCAAGGATGCTTGGGCATAGGGTCGGGTACTACTTCCTGAAATTTAAAGCCAAAAAGCCTAAACAACGTGAGGACATAATTCAGCTCAGACATGGAAGGCGGAAGACGTTCCCCTAATATGGAGAGGTTTATGTCGCAGGTTTAATTTTGTTTAGAAATATTTATTTACATCATAACTTACTAAGTTTTGTCAAGGAATGTATGTTCATGTATGCTGTATCTGTCTTAGAGTCTACAGGAACGTGAGGGATATCCAAGTTTATGCAGAAGAATGTGGTGTGCCGTGCCCTATGACCCTGGATACTATCAGGGGATATTTGCACTGGAGAACACGTCGTGTGGAGATGGCAAGGTGAGGTGACATGACATAACATGACGGCTCTGTAGAATAGTGCTCCTCAAAATGGTGATCCGGCATTCCGGCTAGCCGTGCCGGTCCGAGAATTAATGGCTATCGATCCTTGGCGAAGCAAGATTGTAATTTTTAATGAAATCTGAATTCCTACAAAAATAATTATCAGTCGATAAAACGAATAATATTGAATAAAAGCATGTATGTAGAAGCAAATAAGATAATATTGATAATTGTGCTTGGATACTGGCGTACCTAGATACCTGTGCTTGGATAATGGCGTACCTAGATACCTGTGCTTGGATACTGGCGTACCTAGATACCTGTGCTTGGATACTGGCGTACCTAGATACATGTGCTTGGATACTGGCCTACCTAGATACCTGTGCTTGGATACTGGCGTACCTAGATACCTGTGCTTGGATACTGGCGTACCTAGATACTTGTGCTTGGATACTGGCGTACCTAGATACTTGTGCTTGGATACTGGCGTACCTAGATACCTGTGCTTGGATACTGGCGTACCTAGATACTTGTGCTTGGATACTGGCGTTCCTAGATACTTGTGCTTGGATACTGGCGTACCTAGATACCTGTGCTTGGATACTGGCGTACCTAGATACCTGTGCTTGGATACTGGCGTACCTAGATACCTGTGCTTGGATACTGGCGTACCTAGATACCTGTGTTCAAAATCATCATTCTCATGTGTGCTCCCTATGGAGCATGGAGTCACCACTGTAGCTGGAAATCTGCATCAAGCAGTCATATAGTCTTGCAGCGGTGGTTTCTGTGGCACTACATGATGATGTTGCCAGCTCCTGTACAACCTCAATCTCCTATTAGTTGCCTTGTACAACGTCTGTATGTGAACATATTGTAGTGAATACAATGATATTATGGAATAGAGATGGTACCCATCCTAGGTACATTTATATATATATATATATATATATATATATATACTTACATACATACAAAATGACGGTCCGCCACAGCAGATAATTTGAGAAGCATTACTCTACAAGTTTCTTTATGAAGGAGAGTAGAAACAATACATTCAAGCAATGTGAGAAAGATAGGAGTAAATAGATGACATACAGACACCTAAAAAAGTACAGACAAAAATTAAAACAAACCAGACTTTTACAGACTGATTGAATCAGAGAGACATTGGTAGCTAAATTTGCACCTTTTTGTGTGTGTGTGTCTTCCTGATGGAAACTGTCATGTGTGTGTGTGTTGCTGATGGAAACTGTCATTTGTGTGTGTGTGTGAGTGTGTTGCTGATGGAAACTGTCATGTGTGTGTGCGTGTGTGTTGCTGATGGAAACTGTCATTTGTGAGTGTGTGTGTGTGTGGCTGATGGAAACTGTCATTTGTGTGTGTGTTGCTGATGGAAACTGTCATTTGTGTGTGTGTGTGTGTGTGTTGCTGATGGAAACTGTCATTTGTGTATATGTGTGTGTGTTGCTAATGGAAACTGTCATTTGTGTGTGTGTGTGTGTGTGTTGCTGATGGACACTGCCATTTGCGCGTGTGTGTGTTGCTGATGGAAACTGTCATTTGTGTGTGTGTGTGTGTGTTGCTGATGGAAACTGCCATTTGCGTGGGTGTGTGTTGCTGATGGAAACTGTCATTTGTGTGTGTGTGTGTTGCTGATGGACACTGCCATTTGCGCGTGTGTGTGTGTTGCTGATGTAAACTGTCATTTGTGTGTGTTTGTGTGTGTTGCTGATGGAAACTGCCATTTGCGTTTGTGTGTGTGTGTGTGTGTGTGTGTTGCTGATGGAAACTGTCATTTGTATGTGTGTGTGTGTGTGTGTGTTGCTGATGGAAACTGTCATTTGTGTGTGTGTGTGTGTGTTACTGATGGAAACTCATTTGTGTGTGTGTGTGTGTTGCTGATGGAAACTGTCATTTGTGTGTGTGTGTGTTGCTGATGGAAACTGTCATTTGTGTGTGTGTGTGTGTGTGTGTGTGTGTGTGTGTGTGTGTGTGTGTGTGTGTGTGTGTGTGTGTGTGTGTGTGTGTGTGTGTGTGTGTGTGTGTGTGTGTGTGTGTGTGTGTGTGTGTGTGTGTGTGTGTGTGTGTGTGTGTGTGTGTGTGTGTGTGTGTGTGTGTGTGTGTGTGTGTGTGTGTGTGTGTGTGTGTGTGTGTGTGTGTGTGTGTGTGTGTGTGTGTGTGTGTGTGTGTGTGTGTGTGTGTGTGTGTGTGTGTGTGTGTTGTGTGTGTGTGTGTGTGTGTGTGTGTGTGTGTGTGTGTGTGTGTGTGTGTGTGTGTGTGTGTGTGTGTGTGTGTGTGTGTGTGTGTGTGTGTGTGTGTGTGTGTGTGTGTGTGTGTGTGTGTGTGTGTGTGTGGGTGTGTGTGTGTGTGTGTGTGTGTGTGTGTGTGTGTGTGTGTGTGTGTGTGTGTGTGTGTGTGTGTGTGTGTGTGTGTGTGTGTGTGTGTGTGTGTGTGTGTGTGTGTGTGTGTGTGTGTGTGTGTGTGTGTGTGTGTGTGTGTGTGTGTGTGTGTGTGTGTGTGTGTGTGTGTGTGTGTGTGTGTGTGTGTGTGTGTGTGTGTGTGTGTGTGTGTGTGTGTGTGTGTGTGTGTGTGTGTGTGTGTGTGTGTGTGTGTGTGTGTGTGTGTGTGTGTGTGTGTGTGTGTGTGTGTGTGTGTGTGTGTGTGTGTGTGTGTGTGTGTGTGTGTGTGTGTGTGTGTTGCTGCTGATGGAAACTGTCATTTTTGAAATAAACGAAGGTTATCCTATTTTATTTCATTTGCTGTGACCTTTTGGTGTGATGACCTGACAGTGGTGTCAGAAGGGTCAGTGTCTAGATGACCCATTAGCTCCAAGGATGGAAGGTATGACCATACAATATCTTTTTTCTTGTCCACTAAATCCTGGGCCGCATTAAGCCAAGAAGGGCCTCTAGCATTTTTGGTGTTTGGGCCCCCTTTCAACTCATAGGCAATAATTTCAATATTTTATAGCATGGTGATGGTATATACTAGTATTATTAATAGACTGGTATGTTAGTTTGTTAGCCTGGTGATGGTATATATTAGTATTATTAATAGACTGGTATGTTAGTTTGTTAGCATGGAGATGGTATATACTAGTATTATTAATAGACTGGTATGTTAGTTTGTTAGCCTGGTGATGGTATATACTAGTATTATTAACTCTTTAACCCCCAAGAGCCAGTATACTCTACTTCCCGTTAGACCCATTTGGCCCAATCAACAGTATACTATTATGAATATGAACAGTTAAAAAAATTATTTCCAAACAAAAACAATAAAAACATACTGGTATGGCCATTTTTGTTTGGGCCAAACCTACTTTTTTGCTTGGGACTGAAAGAGTTAATGGACTGGTATGTCAGTTTGTTAGCATGGTGATGGTATATAGTAATATTATTAAAAGACGGGTATGTTAGTTTGTTAGCATGGAGATGGTATATACTAGTATTACTAATAGACTGGTATGTTAGTTTGTTAGCCTGGTGATGGTATACACTAGTATTATTAATAGACTGGTATGTTAGTTTGTGGAGCCGCGGTAGCATAGTGGTTAGTGCACTGGCTTCCTAGCGCAGTGGTCTATGGTTCGATCCCCAGATGAGGTGGGAATATTTTTAGGCCACAAACGGCTCCTGGGTCGACCCAGCCCCAAAAGGGTACCAGAGCAACTCTGGGAAGGTTAAAGCGGCCGGCGTGATGCCGACCACATCACCCCTAGGGTGCCGACGGTCAAGATAATATGGGCCTAACACCATATTCCCAATATGCCTCAATGGGCGTGCAACGGGTTCCTTTTTTTTTTTTTTTTATGTTAGTTTGTTAGCCTGGTGATGGTATATACTAGTATTATTAATAGACTGGTATGTTAGTTTGTTAGCCTAGAGATGGTATATACTAGTATTATTAATAGACTGGTATGTTAGTTTGTTAGCCTGGAGATGGTATATACTAGTATTATTAATAGACTGGTATGTTAGTTTGTTAGCCTGGAGATGTTATATACTAGTATTATTAATAGACTGGTATGTTAGTTTGTTAGCCTGGAGATGGTATATACTAGTATTACTAATAGACTGGTATGTTAGTTTGTTAGACTGGTGATGGTATATACTAGTATTATTAATAGACTGGTATGTTAGTTTGTTAGCATGGTGATGGTATATACCAGTATTATTAATAGACTGGTATGTTAGTTTGTTAGCCTGGAGATGGTATATAGGCCTAGTAGTATTATTAATAGACTGGTATGTTAGTTTGTTAGCCTGGAGATGGTATATACTAGTATTATTAATAGACTGGTATGTTAGTTTGTTAGCATTGCTTACCTCTTTTATGAGCAATTATTTTTATTCATGTTTATTAGAATTTTATTATTATTAAGGTAAACACAATAAACACATTTAATTGACACATTTTTCTTTTTTTTTTTTCACTAATTTCTTCATTAACTGCCAAGAAATCAATTTTTCTCTAAGATTCTATGCGCATCTGTGCCAAATTATTCAGTTTATCATCTTTCGTGGTGGATCTAGATAGTTTTTAACCCGCTTGAGTGCAGAACGTGAACATTCTCCAGAGCAGTTGGTTGTCAAGAATGACAAATAGAAGACAAATGAATATATTTGGAAAGACTTCTTGAAGGCCATTGTGAAGGAAGTGCAAACACTTTCTTTTTGTACAGAAATCTATGCATTCATATGTTTTTTAAAATTCATGTACGATCCCCCAAGATCTTCAGGCCCCGAGGCTTCAGCGTACTTAACCTAATAGATAATCCGCCCCTGACTAAACCTGTTCTCCACATAAAAATATTCTCCCCTCTTATTACAAGTATCCATGCACAACAAAGACATCAAATGTTTTTGTCGTAGGGAACGGACAGATTTATAAGTGAACAAAATGGCCAACTTGTGATCAAATATGGCACGTGCTACATCCAATGATGAGTTCCAAGGCACATCTTCATGCCTTTCTGTCATGGAGCACGAGATGCTCCACTGTAGTACCTCCATGTGTGAAGCTTGAGACAAAGTACTTGTATGCTCTAGCGGTAGTGGTTTCTGTAGTAATACTTTATGCGGTTGGGTTGCCAGCCGCATGCACACATTCACATGAGGCGCCTTTTACGACATGCCTGATGGGAGCAGCGGCTGTTTTCTTGCTTTGTCTGATCAGAGACCCCGCTGGACCTGACACTGACGCTGCCAGACATTAATTAGGTCACAAGTGACATCTCCACATTGACTGTATCATTATCATCATCATTATTATCATCAACATCATCATTACTTTTATTTGCACCCATTACGGCGCATGCAGTCACCACTACAGCTTGTCGCCTTACAGGAAGCCTGCACCAAATTATCCGTTTGCTTCTGTAGCAGTGGTTTATGTGGCAAATTGTTTTCTATGATGAGGTTGCCAGCCTGAGGTACGACCTGATATTTGTTGGCTTCTACGTCACGCATATGTGTGCAATAGTCATAATCTTTCTTTGTCTCCTCAGAGACTGTAATGGATTGCCTCCCCTTAGCTCTGCAGTAGTGGTCCACCAGTGGCCAAAACGCAGGAGTATCTAACATGGGTCGTCAAAGGTGTCTACCTTCGCAAAAGATTACTCTTGGCAGAGTTGTAGATGGAAGAGTAATGACGCTTCTATTTCAAGGGAATGTTCACAAGATATTTTCAGATGTCAAGAACAATGCTGCATAGGCCGGAGCAATTGTTAACTTATATCTGATCCGTCGCCTGTTGTGAAGAATTAAGCAATGGTTTTAGCCCGTTCAAGCCCCCAGCTGGTCTAAATCCAGCGAAATTCTTTTTCTAAGAATTAGCTATATATATATATATATATATATATATATATATATATATATATATATATATATATATATATATATATATATATATATATATATATATATATATATATATATATATATATATATATATATATATTCTTCTTCTTCCATCCTTAGCCACCGACCGACAAAGCAGTCCGTGGCCAGTGCGCCTAGAGGCGCCTTAGGGCAACAAGAAATCAACTGTTGTTCCGTTACGTTTAGTGGCGTTTATTGGTACAACAGAAAATTAAATGTTGTTTCCGTAATCAGTGACTGGCAAGCGGATGATCAGCCCGCTGTGCAATTTATATATATATATAGTAAAGAGTCTTGCTCATACGTATGCTTTCACGCCTATAATAATTGAATAAATTATGATTGTTATGTTTTAAAATAACATGTAACAAATTTAATAATCAATTCGTTTTAACAATTAAAATAGAGATGAAATGGTGGTGAAGTTTAGATGAAAGTTTTATTTTCATTGAGACTTGGTTTGAGGATATTAACAAACATGTGTCCTTTGGCTGGTGCCTTTTACAAGCACTTAGCTGGTATAAGTGAGTCCTGCAGCCGTGGATTCGTCAGTTCTTCTTTGATGTTGACACTTCCCAATCTGATAGCTTTGTTCTACGAAAAGTCTGATAGCTTTGTTCCACAAACTTTAGACAAAAATAAAAAGAACAAATGCCTCTGCTAAGTACATCTGTGGGCTGCAGATTAACAGGTGCATTGTCTCGCTGTCCACCCACCAATGTTAGCCTCTCTGAATAATTATATTCTTTTGAGTATACACAGTGTAACTCAGGGAAGTTGATTAGAAATCACCAATATCCTTCTGGGTATTAACTCTTTAACCCCCAAGAGCCAGTATACTGTACTTCCCGCTAGACCCATTTGGCCCAATCAACAGTATACTGGCTTTCGTATCTCTTGATCCTTTCTAGGGCTGTTTTCTAATTTTGACAACTCAAAAACGCTATTTTCTTAAAGTATAGCCATCCATTATGGACTTTTGTTATTTATGAATATGAACTTAAAAAAAAATTATTTCCAAACAAAAACAATAAAAACATACTGGTATGGCCATTTTTGTTTGGGCCAAACCCACTTTTTTGCTTGGGACTGAAAGAGTTAAACTGGGAAAATATGTGCTTGGACAGCGCGAGCAATGATTTGCCTGAATTAAAATTACCAAGGTGCATATCTCTCACAAAATGATATTATACACTTTAGGCACATGTGATGAAATCATCACTCATCACTGCTCCATTCGGAGTCTGGAGTTGCTGGTGCTTTCGCGTTTCTGAGCAAATTAGCATAAAACAAACAAACACCAGCGCTTGCTGTAGTGGTTTATGAACATACTATTTTCATATGTTAATGTTGCTGTCGTGAATTATTCTAATCCACATATATAAATTAAAACGTAAATGCAAAGCCTAACAAATAAATTTAATAAAAGGAAAGAAGAATGGTAAAGAACAGTGCTGTCACAATGACTGTACTCGAAATCCCCCTTGTTTTCTACTTCGTCTGCAAATTGTAACGCTTTCACGTTGATAGTAAAAGCCTACTGTATTATTACCCGCTTTCTTCAATGAAACGTGTACTGTATTTCTTGGAAAAACCTTGAGATACGCAAGCTGATCTATGACCTAAATTTAATATTTCATTCATTCCATTTTATACACGGCGTAACTAAAAGACAGATGGACTAAAGGATAGAGAGAAGTGTAGTGGTGTTGATGGTATTGTATGATGGTGATATTACTAAATGTAATTGTATGAGGCCAGCTGTGAAGGCTCCTGAGATAAAATGTAGTTGTGACTTGTCAGAAGGCCTTTCTTGCTACCACTACGACCTCACACTTAATTTTTTTTTTTTTTAATGAATGTGGCTACGTAAAGTGTCTAGGGTTATGATATGTAGTGTGGTGTAATAGGTTATAGATATACCCACAGATATTAACAAGACTAATAATATTAATAAATGTTAAAATACACTGAACTAACTCACGTGTGTAAAATTTCTTGATAGAATTATATTACATTTATTTTGTTCTGGATCAATTTTTTTAGGTTGACCAGAACTTAAAAGGATTTAGAGATTATGAAAGAAATGCATGGAATATTATATCATAAATGCAATAGTGTACATATATATGTACTATACTAGTTAGTTTTATTAAAATGTTCTAGTAGTCATCTACTTGGGAGGATAGTTAATGTTTGTGCTGTTGGGGTGGTCTCATCACACCTGTCTATATTGACTACACAGTGTCCAGAAAATGGTGGGAATTTTTATGGGGGTATTAGTAACTAAACGGTGTTGGTGAATGTCCAGCAGACCAGAGGCTCACTCATCTTGTAGTTGTAGCTCTGGTGCTGAAATCTTGTGGTCCCACCTCTCCGTGCTGGCGGGCAATAATGGTGGTCTCTGTCACAAGTACTGCACAGATACACTCGAGTAAAGTCACCAACTGAATAGACACTGCTTTGTTGACAACAGAAACTCACAGCTCTGCAATCAAAGTATGGGCCATGTGTCAAAATCTATTCTCTACCCACGTCTGGACACAACACTGACACAACAACCACATCATACAGACAGGTCAGATCTCTCTGACCAAACAGCACATTTACCATGGTGGGTTTACATCAGATAGATCCTCCCAGACTATAGATTCTGAAAAATATTTATTAGTTTTCTGCCCTAAAAGAGGATAGGTAATATGTTTCATTATTCTCAACACTTGATCTGTCTTGCCTAACCCTTGCTGGAGTTTATGTACATTGTTGGTCCCTAGACCCTGACTTGGGCGGGGGGTCTAGAGCAAATCCCTACTTGTTTGTAAGGCTAGATTTCGATATGGCAGTATCAAATCACTCGAACATGAAACAATATTCAAAATATATAAGGAAATAATTTCAATCTTACCAGATTATGAATAAATAACACAGAATTGCTAGCAAAACTCAGCTGAGCTGCTGGCTATAGTATGGCGTCCCTAAACTTCTTACACTTTCTTTCATATGGAAATCACCACACTTTAAAATCTGTGTCTATCACTGAACAACTATTGAGAAATGACCCCAAATCCGCGTCTAAGCGCCGACAATATGCTTGTCTGTGGCCAATCACTGCCTAGGTTTATTTGAATTTCAAATTTCCTACACTAAAGTCATTTCAGTCATGCTTCAGTCAAGTATGGATGTTTATCTGTTAGTCTGTCCGTCTCCACTTGTGTTTCTACAAAATGTACTTGATTTTTGAACCAACCTTTCTCTCCCCTCCAAAATTTTGTCGTTAAAAGTTATTTTTAGACACAGCCACCACAATATCCCCTCTCCTCCATACCAAGTAGATTTGAACACCTGCGTCTCGAGGTCGTGTTTTTTTTTGTGCAATTAGCGACACTTTTAGATTCAATACAGTCTGTCGATGATGTGAACAACACTGTCTTTTGTCATTATCTTCAATATTATCTATCCGTCTGTAAAATTAAGAACATATTAGTTCACTGCTCAGAATAGGCCATCCGGCCAGCTAATTTTTATATTCCTAACATTAATATTAAGAAAAAAAGTACTTTTTAATTTTTGTAATATTCCTAACATCTGCGTTTAGCCGCTGAATTCAAATCAAGGCCTTGGTATCGCGCAAAAGCGTCCAATAAATGACTGTGGCGTAACATATCTATGGTCCCTTCTGTCGAGTTGCTTACTTTTTATGTCAACTTGGGAAACGTGACTTTTCTCCGTTTTCCCCCCCCCCCCCCCCAATTGCGTCTCCTTAGCCTTTCTAGTCTCACGCAATCTTTCCAGTCATATTTTTTTTTTCCTTTTTGATCCGCCGTTCCCCTCCTGTCTAGCAAGTCAATTATTATGGAGGATGATGACCCGCGGTCTAGGCGATCATGTACTATTCGCAGCCTACGCATTATGTTTTTATCCTTAAATGTTATCTTTGGAGGGATTTTTACCGTTGTATCTCTGTCAATTTCACTACACATCTCCCCACTTGAAAACATGCCTATGGCAAGTTCCAAAACCAGCGATACACATAGGTAAAATTACTCCTCACGTCTGCCACTACTCTAATTTTGATCACAGGGGTGCCGACTGAGGAAATCTGCACCGACATTCAATTTGCCTGGGATATATTGGATACTAAACTGATAAGGTTGAAGCAACAAAGACCACCTCAGCAATCTTGCGTTTTCATGCTTAGCCTGAGAAAAGAACACGAGAGGCTGATGGTCCGTCTCCACCACAAAAGTCCTACCATACAGATAGATTTGAAACTTCTTTATTGCCCAGATTAATGCTAAACATTCTTTTTCGCTTGTGGAGTATCCTTGTTCCGCCTTATTCAATTTGCGGCTTGCATAAGCGACTGGTTTAAGTTCCCCATCAGGTGAAGCTGATCTTTGCAACAAAGCCCCTCCGAGTCCTACATTACTTGCATCGGTTCTTAAGACAAAGTCCTGTGTCAAATCAGGCAGTTTGAGAATAGGCTTGCTAGTGAGTTTTTCCTTTAACTCTTGGAACGCTAGTTCACATTGTGCAGTCCAAATAATTTTATCTGGAAGTCCCTTGCGAGTCAGATCAGTCAGAGGAGCACAAATAGCGTTAAAATTCTTGATGTATTTCTGATAAAATCCGCATAACGACACAAATGATCGCACGTCCTTTTTTGTTTGTGGCCTAGGTGCTCTCTGCAGTTTTTCCAAGTTCTTAGGATCAGGGGTCATATTACCCTGATATACAGTGTGTCCCAAGAATTCCAACTCTTTGCATCCAATACAACATTTTGTTGGCCTAGCAGTTAAGTTCGCTTCCCGAAGTCTATCAAACAACATCTCCAGAGCTTCAATGTGTTCTTCAAATGTCTCGGTGGCGACGAGAATATCATCCATGAAATTTGTGATACATGGGTTATTCAGGGGATCCAACAATTTGCGCATCATCCTTGAAAACACACTCGGAGCATTTTTCAGTCCGAATGGTAGCATATTGAATTCATAATGTCCATCCGAAGTGCTAAAAGCCAAATAAGGTCTCACTTCAGGCTTCACTGGGATCTGGTAATAGCCTTTACTAAGATCCACCTTTGAAAAGTATTTTGCCTTGTTCAGTCTGGCAAATAACTGTTTGGTGTCTGGTAATGGATCCACTTGTCCTTCTGTGACAGCATTCAGTTTCCTGTAATCTATGCACAGTCTGTGTTCCCCAGACGGTTTTCTCAACAAAACGACACTAGAACTAAAAGATGATTCACTGTGCGAAATAATCCCCTCCTTCAACAAATACTCTATTTCTTCCTTCAATGCCTTCTCCTTCGCGAACGGAATAGAATAGGCTCTCATACAGATTGGGTTTGAGTCTACCAGTTTCATGTCATACTGTAGCAAATTTGTATGGCCTGGTTTATCTGTTAATACATCTGTATGTTCCTCCAGAACTTGTTGAACTCTCTCCCTCTGGTTTTTAGTCAGGTGCTTACTGACTTTTACCTGTGCTGCGGTTTCACAAGGATGTAATGGGTATTCATGTGAGGTGAGTGGTTCTTTTTGCATCTGGGTTGCAATAGCCAAGGTCAATAAGGGGGTGCTTTCCTGGAGTAATCTGTCCAGATACTTTTTTAACAGGTTTACATGATAAACTTTCTCCTTCCCCTTTTTGTCAATTTTATAGTTTGTTCTAGACACCTTCTCTAGAACCGTATATGGACCTTGCCAACCAATTTGTAATTTATTCTGGCTTCCGGGTAGTAGAAGCAGCACCTTCTCTCCGACTGCCAGTTCCCTGTCCTTTGCCTTCCTATTAAAATATGCTGCATGTTTCTTCCTGGCTTGTTTCAAATTATCATTTGCCAGTTTCCATCCAGCTTTCAAACGAGTGGTCAGTTCGTTCACGTATTGATACGATGAGGTAACAGTCTCTTCCGCCTTCTCATCTGTCCAGGTCCTTAATAGGGCTTCTAATGGACCTTTTATTGGCCTCCCAAATAGCAGAGTTGCGGGAGCCATCCCGGTTGAACTATGTGGTACCTCCCGATACGCAAACAATGCGGCGGGCAGGAATTGATCCCACAGATCCGGTTTTTCGTGTGCCAGCTTTCTCAGGATAGAAATGAGAGTCCCGTTGAACCTCTCTCTACCTGGCCGTTCCCTTGTGGATGGTACGGACTACAATGAAAGTGCCTGGCTTGAAATAGCTTAAAAACTTCTTCCGTTAGTTTCCCCTTGAACTGAGAACCATTATCCGTCAAGATTTGATGCGGGAATCCTAATCGGGTAAATATTGTAAGTAGTGCCTCTGCTACATGTTTTGAATCAATTGATGGCAGGGCTACCGCCTCTCCCCACATAGAACAAGTGTCCACCAGAGTAAGGATGTAACTGTTCCTCCTCTTGGTCCGAGTGAGAGGTCCTACAATATCCACTGCAACCCTCTCAAAAGGTGTTCCCACTATGGGCATTTCCCCTAGAGTTGCAGGAGCAGTCCAGTGCTTTGGAGCTACCCTTTGACATTCTGGGCAGGATTTGACATATCTTTTTATATCCTCCGTTATCCCTGGCCAGAAGTAATGACAAGCTATACGCTGTCCTGTGGCGCTGATCCCCATGTGACCACTGAAGGGAATCGCATGCCCGAGTTCCATCACTTTATCTCTATATGAAGTGGGAAGAACCAGCTGGTTGTGACCATTTGTTCCAGTTCCGGCCTTCCTGTATAAGAGTTTGTTCTTCATGAAATATTCCCCCTTGCTCGGAGGTGTGTGGCATTTGGGCAATTTTTTAAAACAGGGCTTGAGTGTCCTATCCTCAGCCTGCGCCTTCCTCATCTCCTCTGGATGAGCATTTATAGGTTCACCTTCTTCCTCCTTCTTCTGTGACCTGGTCTGCACTGTCGCCATGATCACAGGTTTCTCGGGATTCCCCAAGAAGACGTATCTACACCCCAATATCAGAGGGTAGATTGGTTCATCTATCACTGCTGCTCTGATTTCTCCTTCCACATAGCGAGTTTTCACCGTTATCCTTGCGATGGGAAGTGTCATGAGTGGTATGTCCTTAGTCGCCCCTTGTATTTCCACTGTTTCTGTGGTATACTGACTTGGGTCCACTAGGCTAGACTTCACAACTGAATCATAATCCAAACCTGTATCATAAAGGCACCTTATGGTGACCCCATTACAAATAACATCCTCACAAACTGGGGGGTGATAAGGTTCCTGTTGTCCATTAGGATTAACCTTTAATCTTCGCGCCCCCGACTTCATTGCAGCAATGTTTGAAGGTTTCCTTCTACAAAATTCGGTGTTATGGTTATCCTTCTTGCACCATTTACACCATCTTTTTCCTTGGTTCAACGGTTTTCTTTCATTGAACTTTTGGTCATTGAACTGTGAGTTTCTGTCGCGATAGTCATTTCTTGGCCGCTCAAAGTTTGTCCTACCTTTATTTCCCTGCTCTCTATTATCAAATTTATTAAATTGCTGTGGAGCTTTAAAATTGTCTATGTGCTTCTTTTTAGCACCACTTACCTCTGCCTGAGCTGCCTGATACCTCTCAGCAACATTTAAAATTTCCCCCAACTTCTCTGCACCTTGTTCCATGAGAAATTTTCTCATGTCTGGAGCCATGGACTCTCTCAATTGCTCAATCATGATCATTTCTTTAAGATCTTGGGTCTTCCCCAGAGCCGTCCATTTCTCCAAATAGGTTTCTAGTCTAGCAGAGAATTGGTGGTACGTCTCCCCAGACAACAGTTTGGCATTTCTAAATTTCTTACGATAAAATTCACCATTCTTCTCGTACCTTAATAACAAAGCCTGCTTTAACATGTCATAATTGTCTTGGTCTTCCCTGTTCATTTTAGCAAATACTTCATAAGAAGTACCCCTCAATCCCTGTGATAGCTTTAAGCTCCACCTCTCTCTCTCTAACCCATATGTAGTAGCTAATAACTCAAAACGTCCTAGGTACCCCTCTATGTCATCGTCTTTTTCAACAAAATGGTCTAAATGAAACCCCATAGCTGCGTTTGAGGCTCCCAGACTGGGCGTAGCATCTGAGGCAAAAGGGCTGGCACCATTTTCAGGGGCCGGGCCTTGTAATTCCAGCTCCCTTAGTCGTAATTCGTGCTCCCTCTGCAACCTTCTATCTTCTGCCTCCCTTTGCTGTCGTTTTTCTTCTGCCTCAATCTGCAGCCTCTTAGTCTCAGCCTCTAACTTCTTCTCTTCAACCAACCTGTCAGACTCCAATTTTCTTTCAGCCTCTTTTTCTAATCTCCTTTCTTCCCGTTCAATATATTTATCACATTCAGCCGTTACGTATTGAATTAAAATTTGACCATCCATTCCCATCTCCTTCGCGGTGAGCACAGCAGCTGATCTAAATTTTGCCAGCTCCGCCATACTTTTTAGACAATATAATAATATACAAGCTAAATCTCTAACCAGTAAATACACTAAGTACTTCTTATGACTATAGTCTAACTAATTCTAACTAACCAGTTAACTAATTAATTATTACTGGCTGTGAAGATTCACCAACTTTTATCTGCAGGGACACTTTTAATGTTAAAGGGAATTTTACAATTTATTTCCCTACTTTTATTTCTCCCACCAGGAGATCCTAATATTACTGTTTGGCTAATTATCCCTGGACAAGACCCCAATTTATGTAGTGGTGTTTGATGGTATTGTATGATGGTGATATTACTAAATGTAATTGTATGAGGCCAGCTGTGAAGGCTCCTGAGATAAAATGTAGTTGTGACTTGTCAGAAGGCCTTTCTTGCTACCACTACGACCTCACACTTAATTTTTTTTTTTTTTTTAATGAATGTGGCTACGTAAAGTGTCTAGGGTTATGATATGTAGTGTGGTGTAATAGGTTATAGATATACCCACAGATATTTAACAAGACTAATAATATTAATAAATGTTAAAATACACTGAACTAACTCACGTGTGTAAAATTTCTTGATAGAATTATATTACATTTATTTTGTTCTGGATCAATTTTTTAGGTTGACCAGAACTTAAAAGGATTTAGAGATATTGAAAGAAATGCATGGAATATTATATCATAAATGCAATAGTGTACATATATATGTACTATACTAGTTAGTTTTATTAAAATGTTCTAGTAGTCATCTACTTGGGAGGATAGTTAATGTTTGTGCTGTTGGGGTGGCCTCATCACACCTGTCTATATTGACTACACAGTGTCCAGAAAATGGTGGGAATTTTTATGGGGGTATTAGTAACTAAACGGTGTTGGTGAATGTCCAGCAGACCAGAGGCTCACTCATCTTGTAGTTGTAGCTCTGGTGCTGAAATCTTGTGGTCCCACCTCTCCGTGCTGGCGGGCAATAATGGTGGTCTCTGTCACAAGTACTGCACAGATACACTCGAGTAAAGTCACCAACTGAATAGACACTGCTTTGTTGACAACAGAAACTCACAGCTCTGCAATCAAAGTATGGGCCATGTGTCAAAATCTATTCTCTACCCACGTCTGGACACAACACTGACACAACAACCACATCATACAGACAGGTCAGATCTCTCTGACCAAACAGCACATTTACCATGGTGGGTTTACATCAGATAGATCCTCCCAGACTATAGATTCTGAAAAATATTTATTAGTTGTCTGCCCTAAAAGAGGATAGGTAATATGTTTCATTATTCTCAACACTTGATCTGTCTTGCCTAACCCTTGCTGGAGTTTATGTACATTGTTGGTCCCTAGACCCTGACTTGGGCGGGGGGTCTAGAGCAAATCCCTACTTGTTTGTAAGGCTAGATTTCGATATGGCAGTATCAAATCACTCGAACATGAAACAATATTCAAAATATATAAGGAAATAATTTCAATCTTACCAGATTATGAATAAATAACACAGAATTGCTAGCAAAACTCAGCTGAGCTGCTGGCTATAGTATGGCGTCCCTAAACTTCTTACACTTTCTTTCATATGGAAATCACCACACTTTAAAATCTGTGTCTATCACTGAACAACTATTGAGAAATGACCCCAAATCCGCGTCTAAGCGCCGACAATATGCTTGTCTGTGGCCAATCACTGCCTAGGTTTATTTGAATTTCAAATTTCCTACACTAAAGTCATTTCAGTCATGCTTCAGTCAAGTATGGATGTTTATCTGTTAGTCTGTCCGTCTCTACTTGTGTTTCTACAAAATGTACTTGATTTTTGAACCAACCTTTCTCTCCCCTCCAAAATTTTGTCGTTAAAAGTTATTTTTAGACACAGCCACCACAATATCCCCTCTCCTCCATACCAAGTAGATTTGAACACCTGCGTCTCGAGGTCGTGTTTTTTTGTGCAATTAGCGACACTTTTAGATTCAATACAGTCTGTCGATGATGCGAACAACACTGTCTTTTGTCATTATCTTCAATATTATCTATCCGTCTGTAAAATTAAGAACATATTAGTTCACTGCTCAGAATAGGCCATCCGGCCAGCTAATTTTTATATTCCTAACATTAATATTAAGAAAAAAAGTACTTTTTAATTTTTGTAATATTCCTAACATCTGCGTTTAGCCGCTGAATTCAAATCAAGGCCTTGGTATCGCGCAAAAGCGTCCAATAAATGACTGTGGCGTAACATATCTATGGTCCCTTCTGTCGAGTTGCTTACTTTTTATGTCAACTTGGGAAACGTGACTTTTCTCCGTTTCCCCCCCAATTGTGTCTCCTTAGCCTTTCTAGTCTCACGCAATCTTTCCAGTCATATTTTTTTTTCCTTTTTGATCCGCCGTTCCCCTCCTGTCTAGCAAGTCAATTATTATGGAGGATGATGACCCGCGGTCTAGGCGATCATGTACTATTCGCAGCCTACGCATTATGTTTTTATCCTTAAATGTTATCTTTGGAGGGATTTTACCGTTGTATCTCTGTCAATTTCACTACAAGAAGGGAGAGGCAGAAAGCAAGGACACATGAAACACTAAACACGCGTCGCGCGATACACAATTGCTGCCATCACGCGTGTAAGGCCACATGCACTAACTTTATTTCAAATCGACAGTGATAAAATTCATTACCCATACCAGAGTTAGGTTTTAAAATCCTGAAAAACGCTTATTGGGAATTATGACATTATACCGGTTTACGTTTGAAAACATGATAGTACCCAGACACCCTCAAGTTTGGAAGTGAGAAGGTAGTAACAGCACGACTATCCTAGAAGAAAATGCATATTGGCTCCATTAAATTCGTATATTTGGGTTCCTTAGGGTTTGCTGACAAAGAATATGTAAAACGTTACGCAAATAGTCTAGGAATTACCAAGTTATGGCCAAAATAATATAGTGGGGGTGCCTGACAGCATGAAATCATTTCTGCTCATAAAATTTTTTTTATAACGTGTTTGAAAAAACATTACGTTACGGAAATAGCCTACCATGTTAACTCCTATTTGATTGGAGCGCAACAAATATAAGACTAAACACGATTGGTTGGGCTATAAATACTATCTTGTGTTGTCAGGGGAAACGTGAAAAGGAGTATTTTTTTGAAAAGATGTGTAGAGATGGTTTGATTGGGTAGAGCTGCGAATATACTCAATTCAGAGCGTCTGTTCATTGCCACATCTTGTAATAAACCTACTAAGAAGCAGTGCGTTGAGCACCAGTGTATATTTTTTATAAAATAAAGCCTGGGACATCGGCAGATCGGAGTTGTGCTATATTCATTGCCAGTCAACGAAACTGTTTATTATTTCCATGAATTGTTGTAAGCTTGAAATATTCAATATCTTTTAATGAAAATTGAATGTAAATTGATCATTTATGTCTGTATATATGTGTAGTTCAGTAGCGAACATGATGTAAAGCCTATAGTGCTCCAGCCTGAACAGAAGGTGTCGGAGGAAAGTAAAACTGCATGGAATGGCCAAACAGTACACTGACACCTAGATTATTAACTAGAAAGAAATAATGCTGGAATTGCAGAGGCGTAGTAACCATTAGGGAGGGAAATACTGGTATAAAGTATTTCAGATGAAGCTGACAGTTGGCCTAACGCTCTGAACTCAATGTTTGTGATGTATTGTGCTCAGTGTAAAAATAGAATATAAATTAGCTCTGACGTAGAAGGTACAACCTTCTTGTTTCAGGGACCGTGGTCTTAAAGTTATTGAGCAGCACCTGGTCAGAGCTTTGCTGAAGCCAGAGGTGGACAGCATACTCCTTGGTCCATATAGCAACCAGTGGGGTGGCTCCAGAACTCATTAAAGTAATCGAGCAGAGGAGTCTTTTACTGCAGTCATCACGCAAGATAAGAGAGTGTGGCCATGGAGCTCAACATTATGTACCCCATCTTAAAATGACATTGTAAAAGAAAATTAAGAAGGGAATTTAATTGTTTTAATACCAGGAACTGAGAACATCTCCAATACTAGTTCCAATAGAAACAAACTATTGAAGTCATGATGACAAATACCAACAGAGCTTGAACAAAACAAAACCAGTATTACCTCATATTAATACTACACAACTGACACACATAGGATACTATTAATAATATATGTCACTACAAGATTCATATTAATAAATTCTGTACATATAACTTGTAATTAAAATTGATTGTGATTCCTGGTTCCCTTTGTATTTGAATCAGGACACATATACATTCATGACAGCACTGAATACATATTGTTATTTGAAAAGTTATCAGTGACTCCTTTAAGATATCCTCTTAGAGTGTTATATGTATGTGAGTGTCACAGTGTTGTCAAGTGTGGTGGAATAAATTACATTGTTTATCTGTCTGTTGTTGTTATGACTTACACTTCATCATACACATACCCTAGACATAAACGTAGTCATCACACTATTCCAGAATAATTCTGACTGAGGTATACATATGTGGCAGCAAGTAAGGTTATCTATAATACACTACTCTTATTAGATATAGATACCTTCACAGCTGATCTCAGTCAGTACACTAAGTCCCCTATAAATATTTATAACATCCCACTTTACCACATATATTGGGATCTCGCTCTCGGGATTTTGAATCTTTCCCTATTAAAAATATTGGGGGTAATTCACTTCAGGGAATAATAAGAATTAAAAGGTATCCTTGGGTGAAAATAAATAAGGTTGAGCTCACAGTGCCTGTGTTGTCCTGAGTTAATTAGTCATAGATAAAATTGTTTAGTTAAATATTTTAGACATTTATCTGTTAGACAATGGCCGACCTGGCAGAATTTCGATCTGCTGCTGTACAGACTGCGAAAGAGTTAGGAATGGACGGGCAAATTATGATTTCTTATGTCACTGTTGAATGTGACAAATATATTGAACGGGAAGAAAGAAGATTAGAAAAAGAGGCCGAAAGAAAATTAGAATCTGAAAGATTGGCCGAAGATAAGAGAATAGAAGCTGAAAAAGATATTAAGAGGTTGCAGATTGAGGCTGAGGCTAAGAGGTTGCAGATTGAGGCTGACAAAGAGGCTAAAGCATTGGCTGCAGAAAGAGAAGACAAAAGATTAGCTGCAGAGAGAGAAGCAGAAAAGGAGGAGAAGAGATTACAAAGGGAACATGAGTTACGACTAAGGGAGTTTGAGTTTCAGGGCCATGCTCCTGAAAATGGTGCCAGTCCCTTTGCCTCGGATGCCACTGCTAGCCAAGGAGCCTCAACCTCAGCTATGAATTTTCATTTAGATCATTTTGTTGAGAAAGACGATGATATAGAGAGCTATCTAAATAGGTATGAACTATTAGCTACCACGTATGGGTTAGAGAGAGAAAGGTGGAGCTTAAAGTTATCTCAAGGACTTCGTGGGGCAGCTTATGAAGTTTTTGCAAAAATGAGCAGAAGTGATCAGGAAAATTATGACATGCTAAAGCAGGCTCTTTTGTTAAGATATGAAAAGAATGCAGAATTTTATAGGAAAAAATTTAGGAATGCTAAACTACTGTCAGGTGAAACCTATCACCAGTTCTCTGCACGAATAGAGACATACTTGGAGAAATGGACTTCTCTGGGGAAAACCCAAGATCTTAAGGAAATGGTCCTTATAGAGCAATTAAGAGAGTCCATGGCTCCAGACCTGAGAAAGTTTCTCATGGAACAAGGTGCAGAGAGGCTGGGTGAGTTGCTAAATGTTGCTGAAAGGTATCAAGCAGCTCAAGCAGAGGTAACAGGTAATAAAAAGAAACAAGTGGATAACTTTAGGGCACCACAGAACTTTAATAAATTTGATCCTAGGGATCAAAACAAAGGTAAGCACCAGTTTGATAGGCCACGGTATGAAAATAAAAAATAAAACCCCACAATTCGATGAAAGGAAATATGATGAAAGAAAATCTTTCAACCAAGGAAAAAAGGTGGTGTAAAAATTGTAAGATGAACAATCATGACACTGACCATTGTAGAAGGAAACCTCCTCATTGTGCTGCTATGACATCGGGGAAAAGGAAAAGAAGGTCAAACCTGAAGAACTACAGGAACCATACCACCCCCCAGTGTGTGAAGATGTCATCTGTAATGGTGTCACTATAAGGTGTTTATATGATACCGGTTTAAATTACGATTCCGTTGTGAGTTCTCACCTGGTGCAGGCCGATCAATACACCACAGAAACAGTGGAGATTCAAACTGCAACCAAGGATGTAGCTACCATGACACTTCCCGTCGCCCGAATAAAAGTGAAAACGCGATATGTGGAAGGAATCATAAAAGCAGCAGTGATAAATGAGCCAATCTACCCTCTGATATTGGGGTGTAGATATGTCTTCTTGGGGAATCCCAAGAGACCTGTGATATTGGCAACAGTGCAGACCAGATCACAGTCTAAAAAGGAGGAGGATAATCCAATAAATACTCATCCAGATGAGATGAGGAAGGCACAGGCTGAGGACAAAACACTCAAGCCATGTTTCAAGAAGTTGCCCAAATCTCATACACCTCCAGGCAAGGGAGAGGTTTATATGAAGAACAAACTGATATATAGGAAGGCTGGATCTGAATCCAATGGTCACGGACAGCTGGTCCTTCCCACTTCATATAGGACTAAAGTGTTGGAACTAGGGCATGCGATTCCCTTCAGTGGTCATATGGGAATCAGCGCGCAACATGACAGCGAATAGCTTGTTGCCGTGGATCTTGTGGGACCTCTCACCCGAACCAAGAGAAGGAACAGCTACATTCTGACTCTGGTGGACACTTGTTCTATGTGGGGAGAGGCAGTAGCCCTGTCATCGATTGATTCTAAACATGTGGCAGAGGCATTGCTCACAATTTTCACAAGGTTAGGCTTTCCCAATCAAATCTTGACTGATAATGGCTCTCAGTTCAAGGGGAAACTAACTGAAGAAGTTTTCAGGATCTTCCAGGCCAAACACTTCCATTGTAGTGTGTACCATCCCCAAGGGAACGGCCAAGTGGAAAGATTTAACGGCACGTTGATGTCGATCCTGAGAAAGTTGGCAGCAAAGCTGAAAATTCGCTAGATACATGGGACCAGTACCTGCACGCCAGCCCCTCTTTGCTTATCTGGGAGGTAACCGCCATAGTTTCAACCGGTATAGGGCCCAGTCCAACATTATTATGTTTGGACTGCCTAAATAAAAGGCCGCACTCGACAGCTTTGTTAAAGAAACTGTGGACTGATGAAAAGGCAGAGGAAAACATTACATCTTCATACCAATATGTGAATGAGCTGACCACTCGTTTAAAAACTGGCTGGAAACTTGCCAATGAAAATTTGAAACAAGCCAGGAAGAAACATGCTCCCTATTATAACAGGAAGGCGAAAGACAGAGATTTGGCTGTGGGTGAAAGGTACTGCTTCTTC